>JAAGWP010000027.1:0-161092 GCA_013266165.1 Fusarium graminum | reverse complement strand
CCCGTTTCCATTTCTTTTCCTTGGCACTTGGACTTCTCTCACCAACACTTTCATCCATCACAGACTCCACGTCTTTTTATTACTCTGTTGTCTGTTTCTCTTTGACCCCTTGGTCTTTTAATAAGCATCGTCTTTGTTCATCACAGTTCGCTACTTTTCTCGACCGGGCCCATTCCGGGCGCCTTTAACGCTCGTTCCTCGACGCCGATTATCTTTCGCTCATTCGACGCTCGATCCGCTCACAATGAAGTCTTTCTATTCCACGGGCGCCGCCCTTGCGCTTCTTGCTTCTACAGGCTTCGTCAACGCCCAGTCGCCTTACAGCATCGCATCCACAGGTGGGCTTCTTCAACTCATGGCTTGGAGGTAAACATGTATTAACTTTGGCCGCACAGATGACATCAAGAAGTCAGCCAAGCAACTTGCTGCTGATCTGATTGAATACTACCACGGAACCGACCCAGGTGGTATTCCTGGTATTCTGCCTGGTCCCCCTCCTAATGGTGACTACTACTGGTGGGAAGGTGGTGCGATGTGGGGGACCTATATGGATTATTGGAAGTGCACCGGCGATACGAAATACAACGACTTGGTGATGCAGGGTATGCAGTTCCAAGTTGGCGACGACCAGGATTACCAACCCAACAACGTCACTCTATCTCTCGGAAACGACGATCAAGGCTTCTGGGGCATGTCTGCTATGCTCGCTGCGGAGTTGGCTTTCCCCAATCCTCCTTCAGACCAACCTGGATGGCTTGCTCTTGCACAAGCTGTTTTTAACACTCAAGCCAATCCCGATCGACACGATAAGACTTGCAATGGTGGTCTTCGATGGCAAATTCCTCGAACTAACAACGGTTACGATTACAAGAACAGTCAGTACACCTGCCTTAGGTTTGCAGTACATGTTGGATTGTGATGCTAATTTGAACCAAGGTATTGCCAATGGCTGTTTCTTCAACTTGGGAGCTAGACTTGCCCGCTATACAGGCAACAAGACCTACTCCGACTGGGCTGAGAAGACGTGGGATTGGATCGAGGGTGTCGGCTTCCTTGACCCGCAGACTTACAAGGTTTACGACGGTGCTCATGTCGGAACAAACTGTACCGATATCAATAAGGCTCAGTTCTCGTACAATTCCGGCGTGTTCCTTCAGGGTGCAGCTTTCATGTACAACTACGTAAGTCAAACTCCATATAGCATACGTGGCTTTGCGGGCATTTGCTAACTTCCCTAGACCGATGGTGAAAAGAAGTGGGAGCAGCGTCTAGACAAGCTTGTCGATGCCACCATCAGCAACTTTTTCCCCAAAGATATCGCTGTGGAGATTGCCTGCGAGAACCACGGTACCTGCACAACTGACATGTACTCATTCAAGGGATACGTCCACCGCTGGATGTCGCAGGCAACTCATCTCGCTCCCTTCATCAAACCCAAGATCCTTCCGGTCCTCCAGAAGTCTGCCGAGGCTGCCATCAATCAGTGCACAGGTGGCGACACCAAGCGCGTCTGTGGCTTCAAATGGGCCAGCGGTGTGTTTGATGGCAAGACCGGTGCTGGCCAGCAGATGAACGTGCTTGCTGCTGTGTCGTCTCTGCTTATGGAGGACACTGCTCCTCCCGTCACCGCCAAGAAGGGAGGCACCTCCAAGGGTAACCCCAACGCCGGAAACGTTGGAGACGGCAAAATTGAGAAGAACTACAAGCCTCTGACAATTGGCGACAAGGCCGGTGCGGGCATTC
This sequence comes from Fusarium graminum, assembly GCA_013266165.1. Taxonomy (NCBI): domain Eukaryota; kingdom Fungi; phylum Ascomycota; class Sordariomycetes; order Hypocreales; family Nectriaceae; genus Fusarium; species Fusarium graminum. The sequence continues at coordinate 159,349 of JAAGWP010000027.1, read as the reverse complement.
TAACCTTTGTGGTTCTTTCCTTCGCTTGTGGCATGTTTGGCTGGATGAGCATGGACAAATAAGGGATTTGTCTAAAAAATCTAATGATGTCGAAAGATGGAGTTCGGCATGCACAATTGTGTATATTTGCAGCCTTGAATTTTGGAGTCTGAAGAAACGTTTTCCTGGGCGTTGGATGGAGTACGCTTGATCTAAGCAGCCTGGATGGCTGGGGCTATCTATTTTCTCGTTAACTGTTTACAATGTTTTACGATTCATTTCCAACCCATCCATCAGTGATATGCATTTGCTGGTAGCTACGACTTGCAAAAGTCTGTGTGGGTCAAGAAAAACGACACCTCACTATTAGGTAGTACGAGCATGATTGTGTCGTTTATCAGTTGTCCGATGGCTTTAATCTACTGTTAAATGCAGATAATGTTTTGTGAGCGACAGTCGTTGAGCCCTTGACACAATGGGAACAAGAGCAAGCTATGCCAACACTCTTTCTTGCCGGATCCAACTAAAATGCGAAGTGATATCGACCTGGCAGCGAATCTCGACAACGGCTGACTCGGGCTCCTCGAAGAAGTTTTTGTCCTCCTCATATAGCAGCGTAGCAAATATTGAAACGCAAAAGGCGTCTGATATTGGCCTTACGATTTCAGGTTGCTGACTCGAAACATCAATAGTCAGAACTGGGGTTGTGAGCGATGGAGTCGGTGGAGCCCGTCACATAGTAACATCCTCAGACCGAGACACAGAGACGTGACAATGGAATGTCAATTGAGTTGGTTTTTGTTTTGATTGCTATTCCAATGTTTGGTACTCACTCACACAAGTAAGCCAATGACTCTGTGATGCTTTACCTACAGAGAAATGACCATGGCAGACACGACCCCGCATTTGGCTGTTCCAGATGATACTTTATAATTAGGATCCGAATTGATCTCAGTGTGCATGACATCTAGACGAAATTTCTTGGAAACTGTCCGGGAGGAGAAGTAGACCCAATCTAGGAACCGATCTACTGGCAGACATGGGCAACGTCAGATCCCGCTACCTATAGATCATAGTGACAAGACGATAGGACCTCGGCATTTATATTTCGTAAAATATGGGAAACATATCCCGAGAAGGACAAAAGCCCATCGTGTACCGCTATAAAGCTGAAGGTTCGAGGTACGTAAAATAACCTCCAGTGGAGGCGGGAGTGGCCGTGACTAGCCCCCTCGCTTCTGAAGATCTCTTAGAATGGAAGGATTACACCTTTTCTGCAAGTCGAAAGGTTGGTTGCTCTTGTGGGTTCCAAAAAGGACAGTATCTGCCACGGCTTACTCTCGGCATTGAGGCTTCTGAGCTTCGCAATGGGTAGGTAGGTAGTAGGTAGTTGAGAGCATATCCAATAATGTTGACAGGTGTAGCGATGTTGTCCTTTTCAGATCAAGACACCTGGTTCATTTCATCTCCTTGTCCGTCATAATCAGTTCTGTTGTTTGCTTTCCCTCCCATGACAACATCACGAGATGTATTGCATAACATTGCACTCTTCTGATCCAATATCCAAAGCACGCACACACGTCGTCTTCAAAACGAGGCTAATGCTAGCCGTGGATCCCTGTACCCCCTGCCATAGCCAATGAAACCTGGCAATCCATTTCTATGGGGTAATATTTACATACTAAAAACTACTAGCATCCAGGAACAAGGCGAAAGAGAAAATCTGGGGGTGACCGCGTGACAGACGCCATTTCTCTTGGAAGCAAAAAAAATCACACGCACTGCCGTTAACTGCAAAGCGTCCACTGGTCACGCTGTCAGGCGACTGCCCATATTGGATTTTGCCCCTTGTTAGACCCGCCGGATCAAGGTCCAGGCGTTCAATACCTCCTAGCTGTTGTTCACCAAGACTTTTTCCATTGACATGACGACAGGAAAGGATCTAAAATGCGGGGGAAAAAACAAAAACCGATTCAATGAGGATGAAAAAGTTCTAAAACATGGATCCAATTTGTGGGGAGAATTGCGTTTTTCCTTGGCTTGGCTTGGGAGTGGGTGACCTTGTGGCTCCCTTTAAACTTAGGTCGAGTAGGTATAACTACCCAAGCCGTGCCCTTCACGACAACCTCTCTTATTCTCTGCTCTCTTCAACAAGCTCTACTTTTACAGACTACTGCAATTGTACAAATTACGACTTTACGCCGAATCAATTGCATACTCTTGATATCCTAAATCAACACTGAGAACCCACAACCACAACCACAACTCACTCTTACTCACTTACACACTTACTCACTTACACACATACACACACAACCATGCCCAGCTACATCCTCACCGAGCCTTCTCCATCCACAAACGTCTTCGTCCGCTCCGGTCGAGGCGGCTACGGCAACATCGCCCGTGCCTCCAAGGACTCCTCATCATCTCGCACCGTCCTCTCCCCCAGCACAACCACAACCACCCCCTCACGCCGCTTCTTCAGCGGCATCGGCGGAGCAGGCAACGTCCACAGAGCTAGCGAGCAGCCCTCCGTCTCTCTCGACGACGAGTACGACCGCATTGCAGCTCGTGACCAGATGTCCGCCGGCCATGTCGGCATCGGCGGTGCTGGTAACATCTTCCACCGCAAGCACAGCGATGCTAGCTCCCAAGACAGCTCGAGCAGCTCTCTGAGCTCAAAGTCCAAGCTGTGGGCTCGTGTGAGCAGCACCTTCAGCCGAGACTAGAAGTTGATGATAGAAACAAAACTGGAGGTGTTGGCACGAAGGATATGACTTAGCGATGGGCGTTGATGGCATTGGTTTCGATTTAGCATTTGGACGAAAAAAGGCGGGGACCTCAGAGCAAAAAGGGATGGGCAAAAACCCTGGATACGTACGACTGGCATCGATGAGTGGGATTGGCGATATGAAACTGCCCTCCTACCTTCGCTTTGCCTGTATAATGTTTGTTTCTGGTGAAGATTATTATACCCCAAGCATAGCACTTTCTACATTATAAAAGTATCAATTTCTTCTCACTCAAGCCTCCCATCCCAGTCATGACTCATGAATGTATTATTCTTGTCTAGCCAATGGCTTGGAACCTCACAGAAGTAGCATCATGACACGACTTCAACACATCAGGGTATCATTAGGCTTCCTCTATCTGGCAAAGGTTGTCTACAACTGCACTGGTGTCACTACACGCCCGTGCAGCACTAAATCTTCCATTCCACGCAAGGCTCATGCATCGCTCTATCAACAACAGTGGAACAAAGTGAGTTGTAAGGGGTTGAGGGTTTGTCGACACAAAGTTCATCGATCATAAAGGTCCATACGACGACCCGAAAGCTAACGAGCTTGGGTGTATCTACGTCGGGTGGTATCGTCGTTATGGCCGCATCGTAAAGATGTAAGGTCAAAGGGTATAACACAGATGCGTCTATGTGAACTTTGTATGGATAATGTCGGGATTCTCATGCCAATCGTCAATGCTCACCCACATCTGTTGTAAGTCAGTAAGTTGATAAACCTAAATCACAAGGATACCACTGACCTTTCGGAAAGTACTCAAACCGGCAAGAATACTGCCTCCAATCCAGGTGGAGTACTTTCTCTCTGGTGGCGCAAAGATCTTGATTCTCATATCCTTGACAGCCAGTTTTTGCAACTCAGTCAGGAGACGATCACCAAAGCCCTTTGTCAGTGTGCTACCTCCAGAAAGCACAATATTGCTGTATAGGGACTTTCGCAAATCGAGATCTGTTCGGTTGATTGCATCGACAACTATCTGGTGCACGCCGGGATATTCGAGACCAATGATCTCAGGGTCGAAAAGAATTTCAGGTGCTCTAAAGCGTTCCGCGCCAACCTTTTACTCGTTAGCATATTCAAATATTGGAATGGGAGTAGAGGATCCCACCTTGAGCTTGAAGCCGTCTGGAAGTACGTATTCAGCGAACTTGCTCTCGTTGGGTTTTACGCCGACCCAATCTCTCTCCTCTTTCCGCGGGTCATGAGCGACGTAAGAAACGCTCTCCTTGATTAATCTAACCACCTCCTTCTCGGCACTCGTGTGGAAAACATATCCGCTCTTCCGTAGCAACGTCTGTAGGTACTCAGTCACGTCACGGCCCGCCACGTCAATTCGACGAATACTGCTAGGCATGGCGAAGCCCTCGTAGACCGGCACAGCATGGGAAACGCCATCTCCCGAGTCGAGAACGATACCAGTTGTTCGGCCGCTGGCGTATAGTGATAGTACAGCTTGAATGGATGTGTGAAGTGCGGGGACGTTGAAAGTCTCAAAGAGAATTTGGGCGGCTGTGTCGCGATTGCTTCGGGGGTTCAGTGGGGGTTCTGTCAACAGAACTGGATGCTGACAGAATGTTAGTACGGCTATCCAGCTGGGTCTGTCTGGCAACGTACCTCCTCGCTGAGAGTCTTCAGTCCTTCTCCATAAACATATTCCCAAATCCTTTCCATATCGTCCCAGTCGGTGACAATGCCGTGCTCAAGGGGGTACCGAATCTTGAGCAATCCTCGCAATTCAGAAGCCGCCTTTTGCCCTATAAACACCTCTCCTTCCAGAGCACCCGCGAGAACTCTGAGATGTTTCGGTCGGCCAACCCAAGATGGAAAGAAACACTTTGGTAGATCGTCGCCTGCAAATCCGGCTCGAATAGTGCCAGATCCGTTATCGAGGACTATAGGCGCATTGTGCAGAGAGTCGGCCATGTTCGCTTCGATGTCAATTCGTCCTCCTGAGTGTTGTGTGTACCGCCGTTGTCATGAATCGTCCCAGCTTCCGCGGCGATACTATATGGGTCCCGACTCGAGCTTCCAAATAATAACCTTTGAAGCTCACAGCAACTAATAGTTCCGGCTTTTTGAGAACTAATTAGCAGATCGACAATCTCGCAGTTCGTCTGAAGCTCGTGGTATCCATAAACCGTCCTCAACGAAGTGCCCAAATTTGGTCAATACTGTCGAGTTGTTTTGTTGTACCCCCTGCTATCCAGGCCAGAGCCAGAGCCAAAGCCTAAAGCCGCGCCCGCCAATCTGCCACCTTCAGGAGGCGCCCCGTGGCAGCATAATCACGTGAGCTCGAGTTCCATTGACGCCTGAGGCAAACTACAGTTTAAGTGCTTCGCGTGAAGGCGCGTCTCTCCCATTGAGAATCGCGTCACCTACGCTTATTACCTGGGCAACTCGAATCTTAGAAGAGCTTTTGGCGATACCAAGAAGACCAGCTGCAACATCCAATCCGACCTCGCATATGCCATTGACATACATTCAAAGCTTTATCTTCGCCTGCTAGTCATTCCGATTGATCATATCTATCCTTTCACCATCGCGCATGGTTGCAGAATTGCTTCATCCTAGCCGCCGACATGGTCAAGGCCAATGCTAATGCAGCTCCTGCTGCAACTGCACCTGGTGTTTACAGTGCAGTGTATAGTGGAGTAAGTTTCTCTTCCATGGTCTGAACCCTATTCTATGATTCTATTGGCGATGTACTTCCCACCAGGATAGCTAGATGTATACCGCCAGTATCAGATGTTGTCGACGGAGCTTGCTCTTCAATGCTACCAATCCCATGGCTATCGAGTATTTGTACTTTTACTAACCAATGTTGAAAACCAGATACCTGTATACGAGTTTCAGTTCGGTGCGGATCTCAAGGAACATGTCATGCGCAGGAGGCACGATAACTGGATCAATGCAACACATATCCTGAAAGCTGCCGGTTTTGACAAACCCGCTCGAACAAGAATCCTCGAGCGCGATGTGCAAAAGGACGTACATGAGAAGATTCAAGGTGGATATGGAAAATACCAAGGTTTGCTATCTGCCCATCATAAAACGACTCGTCTAACACCGTTGTGAAGGTACCTGGATACCACTTGAGAGCGGACAAGCATTAGCAGAGCGACACAGTGTCATCGACCGATTACGACCTATCTTCGAATACACCGCCGGCGCAGAAAGCCCTCCTCCTGCTCCCAGACATGCGAGCAAGCCTAAGGGGCCGAAGTCTAAGCCTCCGCTGCCCAAATGGAATAGTACGTCCGGTTCGATAGGTTTTGATTCTTGGCTGACAATCAGTAGATCCTCCCCCTCAGCCTCCACCACCTGCCCCAGCGCCTGTTGTTCATGAAGACCCCGATACGCTGATGGGCGATGAAGATACCCCCGACAACCTTACCGTGGCCTCGGCTTCATATATGGCTGAAGACGAACGATTCGAGCTACCACAAGCGCCCGGCACGGGTCGAAAACGCAGAAGAGATGATAGCAACCTTCAAGATCTGACTGAACAACAACATGCCCTGTATGGTGATGAGCTTCTCGATTACTTCCTGCTCAGCAAGACAGATCAACCCGCAGTAAAGCCTGACCCGCCCGCCAATTTTCAACCCAACTGGCCTATTGATGCGGAAGCACATACAGCACTTCACTGGGCATCAGCTATGGGAGATGTTGATGTTGTTAAGCAACTAAAACGTTTCAACGCATCTTCCACTGTCAAGAACATAAGAGGAGAAACGCCATTTATGCACTCGGTCAACTTTACAAATTGTTATGAGAAGCAGAGTTTTCCCGTGGTGATGAAAGAGCTGTTTGAAACGTTCGATGCGCGTGACAATATGGGTTGCACAGTGATTCATCATGCTGCCGTGATGAAAAATGGTCGGGTCTTCAACTCATCATGCTCACGATACTACCTGGATCATATCTTGAACAAACTGCAAGAAACATTGGAGCCTAGTGCGTTCCAGCAACTGTTGGATATTCAAGATAACGAAGGGAATACAGCATTGCACCTCGCAGCGCAGCGAAACGCCAGGAAATGCATCCGTGCATTGTTAGGACGCAATGCTTCGTCCGATCTCACGAATAACGAAGGAATCAGAGCGGAGGATTTAATTATGGATTTGAATGCGAGTAAGAGGGATCGTGGACCTCAACGGTCCTCTTCTCCTTTCGCCCCCGAGTCTCAAAGACATGCTTCTTTCAAAGATGCATTAATTGAGAAGGCGAATCGACAGCCTACAATGGCCTTTCAGTCTGCGGCAGCAAACACAGTGCAGTCGCGCATCACACCACTGATTATGGAAAAGTTTCAGGACCTAGCTAAAAGTTATGAAGAGGAATGGCGCGAGAAGGACGTAGCAGAGACAGAGGCGAAACGAATTTTGGCCAACACTCAGGCAGACTTGAACACTGTGCGACAAAACATTACAGACGTCGAGGGGCAGCTCGAGTCTGAAGAGGCAGCTTCCAAGAACTCGACTGAAGCCAACCTGGCTAAACACCAGGTGCTATCGTTGATTACGCACCAGAACCGCTTACATGTTCAGCGGTCGGTGGACAGCGAACTCAGCCGCATCAATGGCGACGGAGGCGTGCAGGAAGAGTCATACGAGGAGAGATTGAGCCTCGCCCGGCAGCTGAGCTCGTTACTCACCGAGCAGAGGCAAGCTGAGACGGACTACGTCGAAGCATTGAGTACAGTGGGCACAGGAGACAAGATTGAGAGGTATAGGCGACTACTCAAGCAGTGCCTTGACCCCAAGGATGGCGAGAGCCTGGATACGAACCTCGACAGTCTGATCGCGATGATGGAAGAAGAGCGGGAGGAGGATGCCTTGGCCGGCGCTATGGATACCGAGCCAATGGAACTGTCAGTTGGCATCTAAAGAATCCCATTGGGCTACTCATCACGGAGTGAAATCCCGCGATTTCTTTTCTTTCTATCTCGCTTTCATGACACAAGACACTATAGTATAGTTATATCATTTTGGAGATGGGCGCGTAAAGTTACGGACTTGGTCAATACTACATGTTTTTGCAGTGATTTAGCTGTAACATATTTTCAAGATGGTAGGGGTCCTGGGTGTGTGTGAGTCAACACAATAGACCTGAGCGCAAGCGAAGTTTATGGTATCTACGAAGTATACTTGCTCTTTGATTCAAGCGCTCTACCCGAGGAGTCGGTCAGTCGATTTCAAGATCCGGTTACCAGGTGCACAGCCAGAGCTAGTAACCACTAAATGACACTGTTGAAGCGACTTGACAACGAACCGTAAAGTTATGAAAACGGTAATCAGCGCCAAAAGTTATCAGCCAGCCGCATGCTTCTGTGCCTTACTTAACTCGACCGGACTACGATGCAAAATAGGCGCCTGTACCGATATTGTGGCTGAAAGTGACCTTCTAGGAACGGCAGTTCGTGAGTAGTCTTCTCGATGCGGCTTGGTCATGCGCAAGCCATATTTCGAGTTGGTCCAGAACCTGTCTGCAATGCGGGAGTAGACATCCCGTCAAGCCTGGTTATGGATATCTTAGATATTTCCTGGTGGACGACACAGGGCGAAAAGCCACAAGTAGCCAATATGTAATATAGAATTCGATGGTCAAGAAAAATAGAGGTTCCTTATGATTGACAACAATCTTGGATCAACGCCCACCAGTGTCGATAACCATGGCCTCTTTACAACTGCATCCGCGAAAGGTCACCATCTCTAACAAGGACCAGGGATCAAAGCACTGTCTGCCTGCGCAGCCGCGGGGAGCTGCCACTAAAGTCTGCGACGCTATGGCAACGTCAAGGCGTTACCGAGCTCCATACTACCACTTAAACTAGCTCCCCAGAATCAGCCGTATCTGCGACTCCTGTCCTATACGCAAATGGCAACGGTCGTGAGATTTATGTGCTTTTCCTCGGCTAGAAGGTCGACTACTGTGGCTGACCGCATGAGTGCGAATCATGTGAGCTACATACTCTCATAACTTCAATGGTTAGATAATGTTGGATTTGCAGTAAGCCGGACTGGGCGTTCCGGGGTACACATAACAACCAGGCGTTGTAAAGTACAGGAGAAGTTTGGTATACAAATTTTAGTGCCGCGTGAGCAGGTTGACAATTCCGTCATTCAATCGAGCGGTGAGAGGTAATGAATATCCGTAGGTCGGTTAGATACGTTGTGTGGAGCGTATGTCATTGCACTTGACAAGGGATCATAGCTGCAGAGCTATGAATGATCAGGTGGAGTGCGTATACATGTCATCTCGAACTGGTAACGAATGCGAATACCTGGCTTGTGCCAGTGGCAAGAAGCGTCGTGGGCCTTGCGCAAGCAATGAGGCCGAGCAATCCGTTGCTCTCTGGAACAAACTTCGATGCGCTACGTCGGTCAGACATGTATAAGTCATGGCCTTGTAAGCAGGCCCGTAGCGAAAACACGAGGCTGGAGACGATGATTTGTCAGTTCCTCTTGCAAGGCAGGAGAGTAAGACAGTCGTTATAGCCATGGATACGTGAGGTCGATGGACGAATAAGCCTCAGCGAGTGGTTCAATTCAAAGGAGCCTGGAGAGCCTTCCCCATCCGTAACTTGCTCTCCGGCCACGACGCCAAGGTTCGTATGGGGAAGAGAAAAAAAACCTGGCTGGAGATGGATGTAACATGGCAAGGATAACAACGAGGAGTGGTGGGGAAGAACTCGTAAGGCTGAACAAGGTGCTATTTTTGCACATCCTAGACAGCGACAAGTGAGTGGCTAGTCCTTGTTAGTGTCTAACAAGGGGCATTCTAGGCATTCAGACGTTGTAGTAATCATGGATCACAACCTTGAAATTCCGCTCAACCCAAGTCGCTGTATGGCGACAGACTGTTGCTCGTAAAGGCACCTGCCGAGACAAGGGTTGTTTGTACGAGGTGCAAAGATTGGTCGTTGGGTGTTGCTGATAGTTGACGTTGTGTCGAGATGCGGCACAGTCAAAATTTTAATGCCAGACATATTCGACCAACAGTCCCATAAGGCTGCTGATGCGCATCTGACGATCTCTGCTTATTTCATTCAATAGCCGAAAGCAAGATACTGCGCATCTCAGTTCTTGGGAGCATATCCGATCACGGCTGAAAGCTCATTCAGGTTAGGGGCCTATGAATCCTCCAGGCCCGAGGTCTTTGTGGAGTTGTAATGGGGACATCTGCAAAAAGGTTGGCTCTTGGTCGAGGGCGAGATTGTGTTGCATGAGGATGAGGCGCAGCATCATACACACTTTTTTATCCGAGGAGACGCCTTCTGGAAGGCCGTCAGTGTGTACATCCCGTCTCCGATTATATACGGACAACAGCCTGACATAGCCTGGGACTATCTTTGTTGCCGTATTTCTTGCGCAAATTCAATGGGTTTTTTATTTTTTATTACGGCGGCAAGGTTTAGGAAAGCCCAGACCATATCGTGTTGGCCGACGGTCCAGCTGGGCAAGGTTACCGCAGTAGGTGATCGTCGGCCTCTGATTCGCTACCGAAACGCTGGAGACGGTCTAAAACGCCAGCAAGGCAAAGGCGAGACATTAGGCCTTTAGTCTTGGATCCAGACTGGGCGGGCTAGAGGGTGTAAGAATACTTGATTGTCTAGGCTAAGGAGTAGAAAAAGAATAGGTAAACTACCACCATAAATTTCCCTAAACTTACCTATATACTTTTATCAGTTAGTCTAAAGCGGTCAACTCTTATGGTACGTACCATGAGGGCGGGCATATTGTTGTTGCGTCAAAGCCTGAGCCGGTGGCTTGTTGGGCTTAATTAGCAATGGATGTGTTCAGATATGCTCCGTAGCTCAAAGCCTCCAACTGCTCAATCATGAGAGGTACTCCCACAGAGTTATAATACATGGCGATATAGTGTATGCAGTAGTACGTGCCTATAATATACTGCGATATTATACATGGCGATATAATGATGACATGCCAGAGGTCACAGTACAGTCTGGGTTATGCAATACAAAGCCAAGTCTTTTTGTTAGTTTTTCGATAAAGCAAGATCTTAGCGACAACCGTGATGGATGGCCATGTCAAGTTTCAGGCGCCCCTGGCAAGCCCACATCCCAACGAGGCAAGGCGTTTTCTGTCTGCATCCAATCACGTGCCTCGATATGCCAGTTTCAGCTGAGCATGTCCTGGTCAGTGTCACAATTCCAGTCTACACTGGACGATCCAAAAGTAAGCATCCACAAGCACCCACAAGCACCTACAAGCAACAACATCGGTTGGACATCAACTTCCTATTGTTGGTTCGGAAGTAACGCAGCAACTCGCTGCTGCTGCAATGTCATACCAAGTTGCGTTGCTTTGCTGTTCTGTTCGATTCTGTTCCGTGCCTTGCGCTGCTAATAGATGCTGCTAATAGATGCTGCTAATAGATGCTATGCCGTGCCCGTGTCACATCGTGGACAAGCAATATCCGCATGCTCTGCTTTCACAGCCACACGTCTCATCTATGATCCGCCAAACAGGGCAGAATGGGTACTCAACCCTCCTCCTTTAGCACAGATATGGACGAGTCAAGGAGCGTTTCAGGCAAACATGATCGTTAGGATATGCCTCCTTTGCACACCAGAGCAAACCCGCAAAATGACGCAGATACCCAGGAACACTCTTCCAGCCTAGCAAAAGTGCACCACTAGCTCCACTTCCGATATTCCTTCCAACCGTTCTACACCGGATGCAGTGCAGAGGCCAATTGAATAATGACATATTTGTGATGCCTTTGGCTGGCTGAAGTATCAACTACAGAAATTGGGCTGGCTTGGCTTTATCCAGAAGAGCAGTTTCTTTACTGGCAAAGCCCGGCCGGTACTGACTTACTACACGGGGAACCGGCTCACTAAGCCAGAAGGATTCCGACTTTCAGGACATTTACTGTCACTATGAGGGTTATTTGATACAAGGTTACAACGAATTGTCTCATGCAGGGACATATTCAACTCCGGCGCATTCTCTTTGGCAATGCAGCACACCGCTCTGCCCAAGGGTTCCGTTCTACGGCGCTTCTTCAATAACTTTATCGCGATGTGAGAATTTCTGTCGATCCTGTGCGGCGGTGCATGTCAGACACGACCAATTCTCGATGCCTTAGATCTTTCCAAAACGCTTCGACACATGCAGTGAGCAATCATTCTCTACAGAGGCCCGGGGGCTTGTTCAATACCCTTGCCACTAACGCAGCCTTGTCTTGTGTGTTCCGTCCGATTTGACCAATGACCGTCAAGATTCGCCCCTTCGATGGAACAAGCTCGTGTCAAGGATCAGTCTCTGGCCAGGGCGTCCATCGAGTAGGGCTCACCTCAGCTGAACTGTCCACTTTCGCCCATTTTCTGGCGTCAATTACTCGCCAGTTTGATCAGATTTAGGCTTGGTCTGAGAACTAATCTGCAGGGCTCGGCCACTGACACTCGAAGCAGATTGCAGTGCGATCGTGGAGCATCATGGTTCCAGGGCCGCCCGGCTTGGCCAAGCGACATTTGTGTTTCTGATGGGCTGAAAACAGGGATCCCAATCTTGTGCAGACTGCAGCAAATGATTCTTACTATACGCCCTGAGGGTTTGGTGTGACCATCTACCAACTCATTCTGACTCTATTCGACGACCCCATGGCAGGTCGCAACCCGAGGGGTTGACGAGTTTTGCGCACACAGTTTATCGACTTCCCGTCTTAAACTTGGTTGGCATGATCCAGTCCAGCTTGGCTTGCAATCTCATTGCAATCTCACGCCTTTCTCCAGGATCTCACTCCTCCTTATGCCCGATTGATGTTTCATCCAAGCCCTCACTCCTCTAATCAAGTCAAAAATGTCGCATATGTCTGCCAAGAGATACAAGTCATATCTTGACAAACTCTTGTCAGTAACGACTTTGTTTCCATTCTGTGTATCCCATTCCTACAAGTCAAAAACGTTGTCAAATGTCGCACCCACGTCTCGGAACCGAAAGCCACAGCTAGTCGCTCGCTAGTCTCGATTTGTAGACCTTTCGAAAGAGGCTGTCTGGAACATTGCTTCCCACTCATGTACAAAGAGATCCATGTCCACCTGCTTCCTATTCCCGGCCTAGGCTTTCCAAGAACAGGGCGTGGGCGAAGAAGGGTGTCTTACTATACATTTGACCTAGAGGTCATCAAGTGATGCACTTGGCTTGGCCATCGCTTCGAAAACAATGATCATTTAAGACTCGGTACCCCCAGCTGGGAGATCTTTTCAGACGATCAGTATCGCTTCTGTATCTTGATCCTTTGCTTCCTCTCACACGCATCTCAATCTCAAATCACCGACCTCCGACTCCCGCCTCAACTGCTCTGCCACGCCCCGAGCTTCACTTTTGCGACTCAAGATAGCCCGCGTGTCGACTACATTCTATTAATGAGAAATAGTCTTGCGAATTTGCTCTGAAGTAAAGTGGTTTTACCAACTCCAGGGATTACTCTAGAGAATTGTCCTGGCAATATTTTGTGATCGAGACACCCGTCAAACAATCTATTCGATACAAGTCACCACAACGGTCTTGCTGAGACGCTTAACGCTTACTCACACGCCGCTTTTCCAACCCGGAATCCCTTGTCTCCTGCTAATCAAGCGCGCTTTTAACCGCGGTGTTTGAGAATCAGCCTCGGGTCGACAGTGTCAAAGGTCACCAATAGCCCTGTCTGTTCGAGTTGGGCCAGTCAATCCAGCTTTCTGGTCGACTCCGTCGACTCCGCCCTACCAAACCAAACCAGACGAGGATTGTTAACACAACGGGCAACCATACCCCCAGGAAGTCACCGTCTGACCGCAGAAGTAGAGTGACTTGAGTGTGCCCCGCCAAGTAATCGACGGCGCCAAAATTAAGTTTCCGCGAATATATCAGTCAATCACTAGCATAAACGGCGCACCATGCCCGTAACTAATCGAGGTGTAACACAACTTACACCTGACACCACCTCGACAACGTCAACTCACAGCAACTACTTGAACAAGTCTTCTCCCTCATTCGAAACCCTTCAAGCTGGTCTCGCAATCTTTGCTGTTGTTGTCATTGCACGTTTTTGCGCCACACAAGTCTACCTATGGTTGCGACAGATGCGCGGCTTGGACCAACAGACTCTCTCTATCAGGTCCACTATCTCATCCTTCACTCATTCCCAACTCTCGCAGTCGCGACCTCTCTGGGCAATGAATGAGAAGGAAATTGCGCCGCTTGCTGGCCAAGAAGGCATGGTTTCTGGAGACTCCTTGCGAATGAAGCCAATAGAAAAGAACCTGGACGTCAGCCCTGGCTGGCAAAATACACACATCATATCACGGCCACCTCCTGCACCACCTCTAACACCACCCGAGTTGAGCTCTGCCATATTCACGTTTGAGGACCGTCCACGACCAGGAGAGGATAGTTTTATTCGTCAACCAAACCCCGATTACATGTCATCGACCGCCAATGCTGTTCTGGCTCCCAGCTCAGCCTCAACTACACGTCGCCGCTCTTACAATAAGACTCTTCCTATCGGGGTCCCCGTTTCTCAGCCACCTCATGGCATGTCGGATGCTGCTGACCTTGCTTTTTCGCCTAGCTCCTACCCACCCACAAGCCCGCTGCTGCCACCAGCCCCACCAAATGCAGGAACCATGGAGATCGGCGTGCAAGGCGAGATCATTGGTGTTCTCGACACCGAAGGTGCCGGCTGGACGAGACATACGCGTGTTTACGGCGGCGGAGTATGCCTTGCGTGTGCTGCCTCGGGTGGTAATCACGGTGGTGGCTTCTATGGCGCAACGGTCAGGCCTGAGGAGATGCGATGATGAGTTTCGAGAAAAGTTAAGGAGCAGCTATGGTGCACTACTATTGGATAAGTTATTTGTCCGAATATGATTGGCACTCTTGGTCTAGCATAGGGTTTTATGCGTAACGACCTTTACGACTTGATGTTAGAGGTGAGAGGGTGTACCGCGCTTCTGGGCAAAATTATCCCTTATTCTTTTTGGGTGCTCAGCGATTTGCGCTATTGTTTTGGGGCGGCGCGTTTTTTCATTTATCATCACACTTGTTTGGATACTTGTATTGTTCTCGTTCAGTATTATCTATACCCTTGAAGGTACTTGTTCACTTGTTGACTGCTACAGTATCGTATTACCATAGCAAGCCCAGGGAGCACGGGACTGAGGAGGATGTACTTTTGAAAGCTATTCATGTCAGGTTTTAGATCTTTGCACACGATATCATGACCATTTTTACTTCTTCTCAATTTTGTCATCTTCCCTGTATTTCACGCCGCGTCACAAGCTTTGTAACGCAACCGCTTGGTATATGTATATGCGTTTGAGGCCCCGCCTTAGTTCTATGTCAAAGTCGTTTGCAAAATGGATATCTACCAGCGTCCTACCCGGAGTCTTCCAATCGGACTGTATGGAAAACACTTCTCGGACACTTCTCCAAGTGTGATATATAAGCAGTCGCAAGGCCATATCACGAGTCTCAAATTGTGAAGCTCTCGTCAGCCTTACAGAGGAGTCTACCAACCCCGTCCCTTGCAAGTGCTTATCGTAGGACTAAGCCACGGACATTCACAAGATACCCGACGTCCGAAAAGGTCGCCGAATACAGCAAAAGTCAGGAATATCACGCTAAAATCCGAGTGTGTATCCGTACATCGGACTTTTCAAAGCCTCATGGGTGCATGGTAATGTGGGTTGAGCGGGAGTTGCGCGTCATCCAGCCTATGCAGGCCTAGAAGCCTCAACCAACGACTTATATACCATTTATCGAATGCAGACGGAGGCCCGCCTCTCAAGCTTACTGTGCACCATGATCGGCGATGTGTGCCGAGTGTCTTGGCCGATGATACCCTTGCTGCACAAGGCCATGGCGTTTTGGATCGGGGGAGTATACAGGGAGGTAACGGCGCAATCGCATCGGTTTCTGCTGGCTCTGAGCAGGACAAGACGGTACGAAGCGGTTAGGGAAGGAATTTAAACATCTTACGTGAGGCGACAACAACCTCTCTCCTGTGGCCATGTACGGTAAGCGGGTGATGACGGGGGGGATATGTGCTCACAATCAAGAGGTTGGAGCTTTATATAGGGCTGATAGTGGATTGTTGAGGACTGGGGATAGGATAGTAGAATTTGTGTATGGACAGGGTACGGAATACGATCAGATAAAATATGTACCCGTGAGGCGAGGTCAGTCAGAAATAAGATCAAGCCGTTGCTGATGACTTTTGTGGAGAAGAGATAACAAAACCCTCTCCAAAGACCCTAATCACAAGGTCAGGGTCTGTTGTTTGACGTGTAGAGACTATTTGATGTGTGCATTCTTCAGGATTTATAATGAAGCCCAGGGCAAGACCCCCCAGACAAAAAGGGAACTTTGGTCAGATGCCTGCAATGGCGTGTCTTGTACATCTACAAGCTGCCTCGATCACACTGTTGCTCTAAAGTATGCCGGCAGACGGAAACTTCCTCGAAAGAAACTGCCCCTTTTGGAAGCTTCAAGCTCGTCTGGAACAGGGTTGTGTCGATCAGGTTTCACTGGTGATGTGCATCTGACTGACGTGTTGGTGTTGTGCCCAAGGATGAGCTGTCACTTGCATTTCACTGCTGATGCAATTCGCTTATACAGACTTTCAGTTTTCTTCCTTATTTTCTAGTTGCAGTATGAAGGACAGGTTATAGTGGGAGTCCTAAAGACATATAGTTAGTATAGCAGTTTACCTAGTCTTGTAATCTACATCAGTCCTGGGTTAGTTGTTCGAAATGAGCCTCAAGGTTCTATTTAAAATGTGATTAGCAGATCATATCGAGCCACGTGCCGATGACAGCAACAACGGGCGGGAAGATCTGCAGATCTTGTTCTTGGTCGAATTCCTTGACGTGATATTAACTGATATGTTATCATACGTATCCAGAGAGGATAGAGCTTTGATACAGCATCCTTACTCCTTGTCAGCCAGTTGTGGCCACTTTCACCAAGTTCTAAGTAACCAGTCTCGACACTAAGCTCGACGTCGTGGCCTTAACATGGCTGATTTATGGCCATGTAGTATAGTGGTTAGTATTTCCGCCAACTTTTAGACTGTCTGGAAGCTTTCCGAGTTATCGATTTATTGCAGGTTTCGACATGACTTGTAGCTTAGCATTTAATAAATGTAAAGATTTGATATAGTTGTTCTCAATAACCCCCATTTTGCATCAGATTGGCCAATTTGCCTATTATTTCTGCGTCTACTGATACCGCTTGTTCTTTCGGTTGCCGGTCTTCGACTATATTGTACTCCTTATACACCAGGGATCCAACCGAAGCTGGAGTTCTGGCCTACCATACTCTTCCCTCAAGCTCGTGCTATTAGACGTGTGTCGAATTGAAGAGGCAGGACATATATATGCTAGGATGAAGACGTTAACATACGCCAATACTACCTTTTTTGCTTCCAACATAAATCTTGACTTACTTCCACTGTCACTCTTTACTGACGGAAAAGTGTTTCTCAGGATCAGCAATTCTCTTGTGCTATTAGCTAGGATAACAAATTTGTGTTCATCTTGATGTAGCTCCCGAACAGTATGGGCCATTAGAAACGGCAAGCTTATCTGCGTATGTATCTGTCTCCAGATGATCCTGTTATATGTTTCATTTGATGGCCCCTAGAGAAAGCAAGCTTGTTATGCTGGGCTATATGTGTAATCTTGCTCCATATCATTATCAGGGGGATATTAGAACTTAAGAAAAAAGCACAGTAATTCTCGGTAATCAAGTGTATACCCATGAACTACAACATTGGTAGATTGCATTTCGGGATTGAGACTGGACGATGTTGTGGTACATCCCTTGTGGTCACCCACTACGCATATCTCCTCGGTGAACCACGATATGCTGTTTATACCATCGCCTTGTTCACAAGGCTTATAATCATCGTTCAGATTTTTATGGACTCTAGTACTCATATTCATAGATTAGTGCAAATACACATCAGACGTCTCTGGTTGTGGACTTGTACCATATCACTCCAATTCTAAATAAGATTGGGATTGGTCATCTTAAGCAATCAATGAATGCGTGATGTAGTAAAGTTATATGCAAAATCCCGTCCTCGATAAGTATCGAATCATAGTGCAAAAATTCCATCGTCTGAGTCGGGTGACTGAGGCCTGCTCACAGCTTCACGAAAGTTCAGACCATGACTTGTCTCATTCCAACTATGTTCATTCAATTGGTCCGGCTCAGGCTGCCGTAGCCAATCCCATATAACTACCAAAACTTCCACTCGGCCAGTTGATTGAATTCCTCGGCAGTTCGGCTATCTAACACACCATTACATGACAGGTATGTTGTGTCGGATCAACTGTTCATGTATCAGTCACGTCTGCTTGGGTGAGTATAAGTTTTAGCTATAGAAATTTGAGCAACTAGGGTTTGCTATCAATATCCAATTAGCTACCAAATACCTAGTGATGCACAAACTTAAGAAGGCTGTATGAGAACACGATTGTGTATCAGGCTTGTATAGCATGAATCAGTTGTGGCGCTATAGGGTAGGACATTATCGGCCAACGAATCTCTATTTATCTAATTTCTAGCCCTTGACACACCCACCAAGAACTGTTGTCTTTAATCACAAAAGTCCAATAGGTCCAGGCTCTCAAGTTACCTCTCGGGCTTAACCGCGACGGCGGCTACAAGTGCGAGACAGGCAAATCAACTGAGAAACTCCAGACCCGTCGGCTACACACATGGCGCAAGACGCTAACTGACAGAATGCAAAAGCAGTACGCACACCAAACATGTCCCCCTTTATAAGCGCCTAGTTGCAACCTGCGTATCTGCAAATGCAAAGCAAGCGATTGCACAGTAGTACCGTGATGTTGTGCTGCGCTTGTCAGTGGCTGTGATGGTGCTGCGCCGTCGGTAGGAGCGCGTAGAAGGCGGCTGAGGTACGAATGATGTTGATCCTCTTAGGCGCGATGCTGCATAAAATTAGACGAACAGAACAGGGGCGGGGCAGGACAGGACAGGACACAGTCGAGATACTACACAAGGTCCGAGAGTAGGTGTAGGTTTCAGGACATGCATAACGCAGTCGTTGGCGAACAAAGACGCTATGAATTAATGAAAATATCTAGGTAGTGTTGATCATCCATGCTGGGCGCCTACATGCATGGATATACAGGCACTCGACCAACACATACATTCTCATGTCATCACTGGTAAAGAATGAAGGTTTCCCGCGTCTCCCCGCGCATCTGTCGAGGGAGATCCAAGACATGTCTATGCTATGGCAATTGAGACACGGACCGGGGACCTAATAAACTAGTGAATTCTTGAGTGTCTTATTCTTATCTTGCAAGATCGTCAAAGCTCAAGCATTACAATAAGCCCAACATAACTATTAGGGTTTGGAGATATATACTATGGAGAACAAACACGGTGACACAAATCCGAAATAAAAAGTCTCTTTGTGTGTGTGTGTGTATGTGTGTGCCCGTTTGGTTGCATGTACCTGCGTTTGGTCGCAGGCTGACCCTCGCTTGTCCTACAGTAGTGTTTCGTTTCTCAATGGCTCGAGGCTCGACAAGGGTCCACGATGTATCAAAGCCCATTCCAAACCTGAGCCATTGCAATTGCAGTGTAGCTAAATTGGAGAAACAATGGAGTAAAAAAGCCGTGGGACTATTCACACCATTGACATGCTTTTCACGGCCCCTTTGAAGACGCAGATCCTATCTTATCCTATTATCTACGTCCGTATTCGTAGAAGCTTGGTTCATGTTCATCTAACAAATAGGTTAGGCAGAGCGCGTCACGCGTTGGGCAAGGGTCTTTCTTTAGTCCTCGGACGTGGACCGCCGGATCCCAGTCAGGCAGGGTCGGTTGAAATGGGAAGAAATGGACAGGGAGGCCCGCGGTGATGAAACATGTCGAGACGTGGGGAAAATACGAATCGAGTTGATTGTTGACAAGGGCCGTGAGAGGCTGGCGGCCACGGGCATGAATATGCCAAATTGAGAGTCCAGACAAGGAGAGAGACACATGCTACACGCTACACGACTGAAGCTCAACGCTTCATCCAGCTGTCAGCGAAACGGGATGGTCCGTTCCCCAAGATTTCAGGTCAAGATGAACCCTGTGCGGTGTGTGTCGTGTGCTTAGAGCTGGTGAAGCCAAAGCTAGCGGTAATTCCGATGGACCGAGGTTCTATTCGTACAACAAAAAGAATTGGGCAGTTTTGGTATGGAACTACACCTGTGTTTACGTACTCTTTTTTTTACTCGCTAGATGGAGCTGAGAAAAATAAAAGACCCTGGATCCAAGCATAATAATAATAATCAACATGGTCGCCTTATTGATGAGTTCGGCCATGACGACAAAAGCAAACAAGACATGCTTTGCATGGACATAGTCCACTGCGGGCGATCCGTGACAGGGTTTGACATGACATTGATATCGCAGTCGTGTTATTAACCAGGCATATCTTTGATCCTTCAATTGAATCGTTAATTGATTGCGACCGACACTTGACTTGTGGCTTAGTACTGACAGAGCTGCGCGCTACTCGGTTCATTCCTCAAGGAGCTGGAGCTGCATACATATCAACGTTGGCGGTGGCTATCATCTCCGTGTCTCGCTTCTATCATAGTGTTTCGCCTGTGGAGCGAACAGAATAACGCTCAGACCTATGTCTATTGATGTTACCTTGACACTTCACGAATCCTTTATCAACGTGTCAAGCTCTCTATGAGTCTTGTCCGGTGGCCTAATATAGTAACAGCCAACAGACGGACAGACAGATCGCCAGTCTAGCCTAGCAAAGAGGCACAGCCAGTGCACAAAGAAACTTGAGACTCCCGTAAAGAAATGTATGCCGATCAGGCCGTTACAAAAATCGGCAGGGATCAACCCCTCCCATCACATCCGACGCTTCGATCCCCTGAAGGCCTTCATGTGATTGGCGGCTTCTAACGCCAAAACGCCGCCTCGAGACTGTGCCCCCTGGGTTTCTACCCCTTGGAGGCTGCCTCATGTCGGTCGCGGCGCCCGCAACCTTCTCTGATTGGAGATGATGAGCTATCGAATAGCCCCTTGTCACTTGCATGTAAGCTCCAGGGGTGGACGTCTTCTGCCCAGTTTAGCGGGTGCTTTGTGGATGAGCTGGCCATACCCACTACAACGAGGTCCTTCCAAGGCCCTTACTGGACTGTCACGCGCTATTCGGTCAGAGACTACTGCGCGACCAAGTTAGTATCTTCAGGTGTTATTTCGAGACACTATTGGCCACCGTCGCAGGAGACGAGTTTTTTCTCTCTCTCTCTCTCTCTCTCTCTCTCTCTCTCTCTCTCTCTCTCTCTCTCTCTCTCTCTTGTGCTTTATACCTTTCTTCATAATTCCATCTCGTAGTTAGGTTCGTATTCGACGGAGCTGCTTTTTTGTGTGTACATGGACATGTGCCCTAACCTCTTTTCCCTGCTTACAAGCGAATTGTTTAATGGGGAACCTCGTCATCAATTAAGACCTCTGGTGAGTCAGTGCCCGTGAGCACATGGATTAACGGCAACATCAAAGAAAACCCCCATGTCCTCTCCCAGGTATGAATGAGGTGATCAAAGTCAACTCGATCTCACACTGTGTTCAGACACTGTCGATATGGCCCATGGCTACCTACCCCCTTGCCCGTTCCTAGTGGGCAACTGGGCTTGCGGTAGCGCGTTGGCCGCTAACTCGAACGTGCCTGTAGCCCTGCCGCTTTCATTCCATCCGTTTATCCAACTGGATGGATCCTTACTCGCCAGGCGTTTCTACTCCTGGTGCTCTCTTTCTTTATGCTGGAGGGGGAGCGGAGTGAGAATGTATGGGAGATGGGATATCCAAAAATGGCCCAAGGGGCTGGCACGCACTCTCACTGGTTCAGATGGCTTCAACTCTGTATGTGATGCACTGTATGCTTTCGGTCCATTCAGAGCTTTTTAACGAACATCATTCAAGGCGGTGGGAAGCTTTCAGGGCGTCATAAGAGATGAGACCAGATGACAGAAAAGTTTAGGCAGCTTTAGTATGACATGAAGGCGTCCTTTACCTAAGCTTTGTTTACCCCCCAGGCCCAGACCGTCAAACCTTCTTCCACCTGTGAGAAGTTCCCAGATAGGGAGCTCGGGAGTGCTCAATACAAGTAGGCGCCTCAATGTTCAATGTGTGCTGACCAGGTAAACAGGTAGGTACCTGATATTGTATTCGAGATCGCGTTAAATCACCAATAAATAACCTCGTATCATTAGATGTGCTAGCCTTCCTATAGTCCAACTTGTGATATAACCAGGCTTCACGATAATACTGGATGCTGCTTTTTACGGTTCGTTGGGGTGACAGTCAAGCCACTCGCACAGTAGATACACAGTATCGCCTCCGTTACTTCCTTCCCTTTCCCCAAGCACGCACACCCGCCCGCCAAGGAAAGGACATCTATGGTTCCCACATTTTCGACTCCTGCGCTTTCTCCATTTGATACTCGCGCGTTTCTCTTCTTTCTCGCCGTGCGTGCTCACCCACATCCCAT
Organism: Fusarium graminum; assembly: GCA_013266165.1. Lineage (NCBI taxonomy): Eukaryota > Fungi > Ascomycota > Sordariomycetes > Hypocreales > Nectriaceae > Fusarium > Fusarium graminum. The sequence goes on along the minus strand of JAAGWP010000027.1, from coordinate 137,018 downwards.
CCCCTCCACTCCTACCTTCTTGTCTTCTAGACTTAAACTCCACCACTTCCTTTTTTCCTCCTTCCTCTCCCCTTCGCCTACTATTTGCGCCCTTCCTTCATTTCCAACTCTCTTCCTCTTCCTCTTCCTCTTTCCCTCCTCCCCTCTTTCCTGCGTCGCTCCGGTTGCACCGCACAGCAATTCTCAAAGCTCCTCCGCGCCCGCGTCTGCGAGACAAACTTGACTCTCAATTTTGCCGCATCCCAATTCGCCTTCGCCCTCGCCCGCCTGCTTTCCCGCTTCGCACCACAAAAGAAATCCCCAACGACAACGGAAATTCGAAGGAACAAGATCACACTTTGAGGTTCTGGAAAGGCGCATCTACTGGTGACACCTGAAACCCCATTTTAATCTTTGTATTATTCTTTCGCCGATTCTTTGTTTTATCGCCTATTCCGCCTTCGGTCTGCGGATAACTCCACACCACTGCTTAATCTCGATACCACGCCATCGAAAACAGACCGCGAACAGACTTGCCGTTCAAAGAATAATCGAAAAAAGACAAAAATCTTATCATCCAAAAAAAACAAGAAAAAAAACAAGAGGAAGCTTCGATAGAAGGTAATAGCTGGACCATTCACATCTGGATAGGCATCGTTTGGAGGACGTTGTCTGACTGAAACTGTCTTGGAAAGACAAACCAGCTGGTGCTCGCGTTTTCAAGTCGTGTGTCAATCATTCGACTTCGCTTGAGCGTGAATAAATCAATCCACTCGCATAGCCGGGTATTTTCGTCACCTGATCACGGTCTGAGCAAGTCTTGACTTGTCGTTGAAGCTTGCTTCCTTTGATCCTTTACAACGACCTTTGGCTGAGGGATCCACCATTCGATCTTCCGACACCTTTCACTGATCGCGTCTTTGCATCACTCTTTTGTTCATCGATTCCCACTTGTTTGTTTTATCGATTACTTTCGATCTTAATCTTGGACAAGTTTATCACTCGTCGCTCGACCTTCTCTCGTCTCTTCCTTTAGCTTCCGATACTCGTAGCTTCTTGGATTCGCCTGTTTTTGGCCTCGCGACGCAACATCTTCAACGACATACGTTCTTCGAAACTCAATCGGAATCCAACGTCTTGTCGATTACATCGATATACCCGCATCGCATAATTTGTTCGGCTTGATTTCAACCAACCCTACTTTCTAATCCAACTCACTATCTTCTTGATTGCAAGAGTTAGTCGAACCACGTTCTCTGCCTTTCATTTTCCCCAATCGTTTCTTGAACTAGATCTACGACCTCGGCTTTGAGTAATGGACGCAGGCGGTCTCGCTCAAATGTCTTCCAACAACTTCGCACCAAATGGCCTCGCCATGCCCAGTGGTGGCCTCGCTGCCCGTCGTGGCGGCCAAAACCCCAAGCCACTTGCGGTTGATTTGATCAACCAGAACAAGGAGCAGGATGCTGTACCCACTCCTCGCACAAGCCGCTCCCACCTTCTTGCCGGCCTCAGGACGGCGCCCAAGTCCGCTACTGTGGGCTCGTTTGGCCTCCAGTCCCCTACGACCGGTCCTACACAGCAGCATGCCCGGAACTCTATGGCTGGAAATGCCTACAACATGGGTCAGGACAACACTTACAATGCCCCTAAGACGGCTTACCCCCAATACGCTGCCCAGAACAACTACAACTCGATGACAAGCCAACATTACACTGTTGAACAGGTCTTGGCCCCCCCTGAACTCTCCATGGACGAGCAGAACCAGGAGGGTATGGATCCCAACTTGTACGCTCAGCTTCTTGCTACCAATATGTATCTGGCACAGCAGCAGCAGCGCCTGCAACAGCAGCTTAGGAATGTTCAGGCTGCTACCCAGCAGTTCCAGAACATGAACCTCAACAACCCCCAGCTTAATCAGCACCAGATGAAGCTGTACGAACAGCAGCAGCAGATCCGCAACATGCAGCAGCAACTCAATGTTCAGGCTGCCTTGAGCCAGCAGGTTCAGCAGCAACAGCTCCAACAGCAGCTGCAACAACAACAGCAGCTGCAGCAGCAGCAGATTTACTACAACCCCATGACCGGCCAGTATTTCGTCGAGAACCAGCAGCCTTCTGCTCAGGTCATGTCCCCTTACAACGAGCAGCCCTCAACTCCCGGCTTTGGTGGCTACCAGCAGAACACACCTTCAGTCCAGGTTTCACCTCCTGTTGAGTCTCAGCCCTTTTCGTTCCGCAGCAACTCGCCTCCCAAGCGTTACGAGTCTCCTACCGACGTGGCTCCCCTGCCCCCACCTTCCGCCAACGCTTTCCGCCGTGGACATAAGAAGGCATCATCTCTTGCCCCCGTCAACAGTGTTCTTGCGACATCGTTCTCATCAGACGCTCCCAAGTCTGCCGGCCCCAAGACCACTACTTTCCCTGTCACACCCCTGACTGGTGGATATGGACCTGGTCAGGCCCGTGCTGGAGAGCACCCCATCCGTCAACCCCGCGGACCTCCCTCTCTGGATGAACTGAAAGCGAAGCCTACTGCTAAGCACGAGGGAAGCAAGAACTTTTCCGCTCGTACTCGCCGATCTGCTGTTCACAACCTTGTCCGCGCCGGTCTTGAGCGCCGTAAGGGAACTGGTAGCTCTTGCGGCAGCATGAGCCCTGTTTCTGAGACCGCTGAGGAGTCATCGACACCCATTACCGATGACGAGTCTGACTCCGGCCGCAGCGGATCCGGCAGCTTGGCAGGTGACCTGGAATGCCCGAGCTCGCGCACATCTGCTAGTGGAAGCTGGGGTGCTATTGGCTCTGATCGTCCCAGTTCGCGCCAGAAGGCTCGCAAGAGTGTTGACAGCATGGAGAGTATTATCTCTACTGGTGAGAGTGAGAACAGCTCTTTTGCCAATGTGTTTAAGAACGGCGCTCTGCGAGCTGCCAAGGCACAGGACTCAGCTGAGAACCAGCGCAAGGCACCTAGGCTAGTCCTCACCAAGAACACTTCTACTGCTTAGTGACGCTTTGTTTGAGGTGTTCTTACTGTCACGATTTACGCGCCCGGACTTTTTTTCTGCTCAAATGACTGCTCGGACTGGCAGACTGCATTTTGATGGTTGTTGTTTAGTCTTTTCTGATCACGCTGGGAGTCTTGTTACCATCTGCATGGGGTGGATGACACACGTTTTCCTTATCTTAGCTTGCGAACTTTTACTATTACAGAAGTTTATAATTCACTTCATAGTCTTTCCTTCAGACTTTTTTCTTCTTCGTCACGACATTGGGGGAATCGCCCGGGGATAATCTTGTCTCAGCCTAGATGGACGAATGGGTTATTTGGGGGTTGATGAGGAATCTTTATACCAATGAGGATGAGAACCATCACCGGGGAACAAACTTGGCCCGAAAGCCTCTGCGAGGTAATCGGCCAGCCCCTGATGTGATTCACGGCCGGCGTTCCCGCGGGGACTTTGTTTCGGCAAATTTGAGATTTGCTTTCGTTGCATTCGTTACGGTATTCCATATTGTCTTTCCCGATGCTGGTTACGACCTGAGTTTCTTGAGACTGGGTTCTTTGATGTCGAGGGTACGCAGGCAAGCGGATAGTCTAGTATCCTGTCATTGCCCAAAAGGACTGCAGAGGGACAAGCAATTCATAGATTAGTTTTACAATGGCACAATCACAATTTGAAAGCCACCAGATGCGCCTTTAACGGGAACGTGACATGCTTATCAAAGCGTGATGATATGTTAGAGTGTACGCCTACTGCATAGTGCTGCGAACGGGACTGCGTTTAAGAACAATATCAAGTAGGTTCAAAAGTAAAAGGGGAGTCAAACTTGACAAAGTGAATTGCTTCGTTGTATTTTTGTTTTGGCTTATAGTCTTTTGTGTTATTTATCCGTTCCTGTGACTGCAGTTCATTTGCGTCTGTACCCTGTTCGAGTCTATCGTGGCATTACAACCGTCATCTCCCTAATTCATCATATCATACGTATTCATGATGCATTCCGCTCAAACTCTGATATCCTCACGTCCTTTCAGTTCGTCATTGCCACTTGGTATCAGGCATTCGACTCCGTCTCTTACTTATGCCCGCTCGCTCTGCAACTCCTGACAGACCGGGCGATGCGAGGCTGCCATCCCTACTGCCGAGTCCATCTCTACTACCGAGCCCGTCACGACTCCCCGGCGCGCGGCCTACGTTTTCTTTATTGCTCAAGCTGCTATCGCTGCGGGCACCCATGGTGATGTCGCTGCGAGAGCTCAGGGCTGGGCTGTTGCCATTGGCGCTGATCCCAACGGCTGATCTGGAGTTGCTCGACGTAGCCAACGATGTGCGAGGGAGTCGGCTCTTGGCAGAAACAAACTCGCCGCTGACACGCCTGGGGATCCCTGTTGGCCCGTCCTTACTTCGTGGCCGGTAGAGGATCCCTTCTCGTTCTCGTTCGACGGCAGCGTTTCGGCGAGGGCTGGCTGCTACTTCGATATAGGTATTGTTTGCCAGACTACCACGACTTCTGTGGGTTGGTGTCTGCGGTACCGACACGGATGAGTGTAGGCCTGGAGGCGTGTAGCTATTATTTCGGCGGGACCCTGATCGCCTTGACGATGTTGAGCTTGGTGCAGCGATGGGTACACCCTCAGTAGGTCTTCCGCTGGGCTCGATGTTGGAGCGTACCAATTCTGAAGCAAGGTTTCTTACAAGGACAGCCGAGTCCTTCTCCGATAAAATCTGGATGGTAGCCATGAGAGATCGCACTTGGGAGCTGTTCAGTGACCTTGTTCCATCGCCACTGCCCAGTCCAGGCTCGCAAGCATCCATGATAGTCCTCACCAATCTGAGGAGATTTAGTCGCACAACTGCCTTCTTATGTGTCAATCGCTGAGCAATGCCGGCAAACATCTCGGGTTTCGCCAGCGAAGCCGCTACCGACGGACTGAGACGCAACAGTTTGAGCAGCGGCTCGAGCAAGTTGGAATCAAAGGCATTGACCCTATTGGTACTAAAGCAGCTGATAATGGCTCGTGTAAACCCGCCATCAGCAAGATGAGTCTCTACATTGGCAGTCTCCTCCTGAAGCCAGACCAAGATGGCATCAAGAGCAGTAACTTGCCAATACTGATCGGTAAGTAATGATACGTAAAAGTTGAGACCCTTGTTCTGCCACAGGTATCTGCGCCCTTTGGATCCCGAATGTGCCATGTCACAAAGTATTGGTAAGGCGAATTCTTTTGGGGGACGATCCGTCTGCATGATTCGTAGAAGTAAAGGAATAATTCCGCCGACAGCAGCGTCCTCTTGGCGTTCCTTGCTGAGACGGCAGAGGTTAAATAAGGTGTTGAGGACCTGGTTAGATATCTCGCGGAAATGTGTCTGACCCTTCTTCATGCTGTAGCTTAATAGATCAATCAGAAACTCGATGGCATCTGCCGAGTGTAGTGACTCGATTGTCGTCGAGAGCATGGAAAGGTTCTTGATGAACTTGAGCATTGTGATTTGGTGTATCGGTGTCATGCGCCTCAAATCCTTGAGTACACTCTTCAATACTTGCCGATCTGCAACGACCTCCTTGACGTAGTTCTCTGCCTGACTAAAGAGGTAGAATATGTTGACGATTCGTCCTTCGACCAGCTCGCCAAGCTCGTCCTCGCCCTCTTCATCGAGGACACGGTGTAGAACAAGTGCCAGCGGATATAGAATCTTGCTTCGCGAGAAAATTCTGCAGAAGTCGTTCTTGGGGGTCGGCCCTTGAAGCTCAAATACGTTCCAGATACCGTTGACCCCGATAAGAACAAGGTCTCGAGTGACGTCGTAGTCCTCGTCAAGAAACTCAACCAACACGTTCAGACCACCAGCAGATACAAACATCTGGAGGGTCAAGGTCGATGTCTGGTACATCTGGCGGACAAAAGCCGCTGCCTCGAGACGAATCTCGTCTGAGTATTGCCGTGCAGCAAACTTAGTGATGATGGGTATACCACCAACGAAACAAAGATTTTCTTGTATTTCCACATCGTCAAGGATAATCTAAAATATCAGCAAGTTACAGAGAAATAAAAGAGGCTTTGACTTACTGCGTTGACGACCTTGAGGAGTTGCAGAATCATGTACTGTCTGCTTTTGACGGTACAAGGCTCCAGAATCTCAAGAATGGGCAACAGCCCGTGAGCGCTAATGATCAGATTCTTCACTTCATTGTTCTCCCAGAGTAAGGCAAGCTGTGTTTGTTAGCAACATGCTTCGTGGATGAATAAAAATACTTACTAAATCCTCTGAGAGTTCGACCAGCGTATCTTCACCTTCCGTCGTTTTCAAAGAGCTCACCAAATCCTCCACCCTCCCTGCTAATCTGGCGTGACGGTCTCTGGCGATGTTGGCTTCCAGGTCCATTTCGTCCCATCCTGGATCCATCGATGCAAATGGGTCGTACTCGTCTTCGTCATCTCCTAACCATGAGTTGCTCGATACACGGGACATGAGCATCAAAGCACCATCCTCGGATCCCTTCTCACTCTCCTCTTTCTCTGCTATCGACGACTCAGGTCCGAAAACGTCGCTAAAATCTTCGTCGTCATCTTCTGCGAATTTCTGGATTTCTATCGATGATCGTGTTCGTCGCATCGGCTTATCGGGGAGGACTGATGGCCGTGATAGGGATTTCTTCTTTATGCTGCCTGAACCAGCATCATACATTGACCTCGGTAGTGATGTGAGATCAGATGGATGAAACAGTTGCGGCGCATCACTCTGCCGTGAGTTCTGTCAACATGTTAGCTTCGAGTTTGAATTCCCATGCACAGGACATACTCTTCTTACAGCCTGGTTTACGTTGTGGGTGAAAACGTTGTCACTGTCCACAAAGAGATCCGAAAAGTCTTCCACACTATGCTCCCGAAACGCAAGGTCTGGTCTTGACGGGAGCTCAAATTTGGTATTTAATTGGGATTTTGTAGGCGATCGGGTCCGGCCAGCGCCTGCGGCCTTACTTGAACTCGACTTATTCCGACTGTGCGTTTTGACGGGCTCTGTGGCCTTGGAGGATTTCTTCGGTAAAGGCCTGATTGTTTGTTCTTGGAGATCGTTATCGTGCCAGTGGCCAAGGCCTTTTATTGTCATCAACTCCCCCTCGAAGTCGTCATCATACGAATTACTGTCGCTTCTTCCATCGTTGACCGAGGCAAACGCCTTCAGGCGATCGCTCGATAATAGACCGCCGAAGTTGTCTTGAGGCTTAAGGTGCGGTAGTTGCAATGCGCTTGGTGAGATGGCCGTCGCAAAGTCATCGTCCCAGTTATCATCATCTGTGACACCATCAGTACTTGACCAGACCTGGGACCGTTTGTAAGCATACCAGCTAATTCAGGCTTACTGAAAGCCTCAGCGCCGGGTCGAAGCTTCGCAAGTGACAGGCCACCCTTAGCAGGAGTCCCGCCATGAAACCTTCTCGAAGGCCCGCCTTCGGAGCCCGTTGATTGACGAAGTGAGGAATCCGAAGACTTGAGAGCCTTGTTCCACTGCTTCACCTCTTCTACGGCATCGCTGAAATTGGCTGGTGTCCTTGCCACGGGCGCCTCAGTTCGGCGACATCCCGTGATCCATGCGTGGCGAAGTAGCTTCCGGGCAGTCACACGGAGGTTTGGGTCTTTTTGAAAACATTGCATGAGGAAATCGCGGGCAGCCTAAGGAGGTCAGTAACATAACTTTAGGTCGCTCGGTTAGACTCACAGCAGAGATGCCCTCAGGCAGTGGGGGATGATCGTCATTGACAATTGCGAATAGGGCAGGCATGGCAGCCAAGTTGTGATACGGAGGCTTGCCTTGAAGCAGCTCGATGACAGTGCAGCCGACACTCCAGATATCAGAGGCGGAACTTGCACCAGAAAGCTGGATGATCTCTGGTGCCATCCAATAAGGGGTACCAACGACCTGTGCTTCCTTATCCTGGCCACCAGCAAGAGTGCTGGTTGAAACTCCAAAGTCTGCAAGTTTGACTGTGCCATCTTTCGTAGTAAGAATGTTGGCCCCCTTGATGTCTCGATGAATAACACCCTGGTCGTGAAGGTAATGTAGTCCGTGTAAGACCTGCGTCATGTAGACTCCAACCAAGTTCTCGGGAAATTTGCCGTATGCCTTGCATATTGAGTGTAGAGAGCCATTCTCGCAATATCTAGACATGTCAGTGGCAACACTTGATAAGAAAACCGGAACCCATACTCCAGAATGATATTGAGGGCGTCAACAGACTTGACGAAGCCGATATACTTGACAATATTGTCATGCTACTGTTTATTAGTTTTCAACACTCAAGTTCGCCCAATTCAGACATCTTACATGAAGGTTCTTTAGTAGATCGATTTCACTCTAAGTGGTAGTCGCACATGTCAGCTTCCTCATGTCGCATATCGTCAAGCATCCGGGTAGAGGCAACCCACCTCGATCATGCGCAGCTCGCTCTTGGGCAGATCTGCAAGCTTAATCTGCTTCACAGCAACCGCTTCGCCATTGCCCCAGTTGAAAGCCTTGTACACGGATCCGAAAGCACCTTTACCAAGGCATTCACCTAAACGCTAGAAGCAGAAAAGGTAAACATTAGCGATCACTTTCGCAACACCCTGCTGGCCCCGCGCTTGTCCAAATGTCCCGCTCTGCAGGGGTCAGGCGCCAGGGAAATCGGCGACAGTATATACGCACGTAGTCCTTGAGTCCTGGGTCTTGAAGGGCAGAGCTCTCCCGGATCTTGTCTTTTCGCGAAGGTGTTCCAGGTGTGAATGGTCGTTCGCGGGAGGCCGTTAAAGGACGGCCATTGGCGTGGTACTGCCGCTCGGGCATCATATGATAGGTGCTCTCCGACTCAATAATGCTCTTAAATCGTTGTGGCAAGCTGAAATACGCCGTCCCGTGTTATGTAGAGGCAAACGGTAGAGGAAAGACGAAGTTTAGGCCAAGGCGGAGATGTCATTCCCGGCAAAGATCGAAGCAAGGGAGCGCAAGGACGTAAGGCGGTTCGTTCCTACATACGAGATGGGATTCGAATAGAAAGTCTTCCAGGTTATTGTCGAGAATGGCGGGCGGTGTTATCGATAACTAACGTAGTCCGGGCTCGGTGACCAGCTTGGTCGACGTCGTCAGCGTAATCGAGGAGGGGAACAAGTTGTCGGTTCGCTTGGTTTCGTGCGGTCGCTAACATACACAGGGCTAAAGGAAGGACAAGATAAACGACACAGCGATCAAGCGGTACAATTGTGTATTTGTCGCCGGGAGAGAGAGAGAGAGAGTGGGAGGGAATGGTAAAAAAAAAAGAGAAAAAGAAAAAAAAAGTAGAAGACTGGGTGGAAACTTGACTGTGCTGTACTGCAGTACTGCAGTGTGCACTGAAATGACTGGGCTGATCTCCAATCAATCATGCGCTGGAGTTGGGGTGACCTCGAGGTGTTGTTTCTGGTCTCAGTCTTGATCTCGCAACCCAATCTAAACCTGTTTGGGTCTGGGGCAGCCTCCACAGCCTGTACCTGCGCTGCGGTACTTGTGATGGTCACCTCCATCGCTCACTGTATCCGCTCGCTGGTTGCTGACGGCATGGCCGGGGGACCGTGCCGCCTGCAAGTTCCAGCGCTCTTCAACGCCCCAGGTCAGAGGCTAGAGTTGCAACCAAGGCTGCTTGCAGGGTTACCCCCCACTAGCTCCTCATGGTCTTCAATTCCCGTCCCCACTGCTTGGAGGGATAACAACGAAGCAATCCTCGCGTATTGGGTTCCAACGCTATAAATGGAAACTCCATTGATCTCAACAGTGATGTCAGTACGGATATCAACTCTTGAGGTTGAGCAATTAGGAGAAAAGGTAAGGTGCTGGCTGATTGGAAGCTCTCAGTTTACCAGACACATTTTCACTCTGAAACATATCAACTTTCACCTTCACGTTTACGTCCATGCTCATGCCATATTCGGCAGGCCTGTGCTCCAGCTCTGAATGCATCAATTGAGTTACACGTGCTCTGTTTATTCTATTGGGCCAAGCTCCATGCCTAATCACAACAGTCCTAATCTCACAAGCAACGAACAATGGGCTGACGACACTCAAACTGACACGCCTCATTGTTAGCCGAATCCCAAAGGAGTGTCCCGGGTACAACTCATCTCCTTGGAAAGTCCCCCGTCTCGCAAGTCTCAAGACATCCGGGTTGTCCTCTTTCAGTCTGCTCCCTACGACGCCTCAACTAGTAGTTATGTCAAGGATCGCTCATCTTCCCTCCCGGTAAGCCACAAACCAAGCCAGCAACAAGTCAATCCAAACTAAATCGGAATCCCTGCTCTCGAACCCTCAGGTCATGATGCGATCTGACCTCAGGGCCACTAATGTGTTTCATCTCATCCCGGTTGTGCACATGAGCTTTGTCCCATCTTCCGATCATTTGTTTGACTGTGCATCGTCCTAGATGTAATGGTTAATTTCAATGCCAAGGAAAGTTTTCGATCGATGCCGTGCACGGAGGCTCTGATTGATTCGTTTCTTGGTGAAGTGGATGGGTAGAGGTTTTCACGATATCCCAGGGTTTCTCTTAAACCCGGATGTCAGGACGTCCATCCATATAATAGGATATATTTTTTCAGGATCTTCCAAAGAGTATCTATCATAGATGTCTATAAGAGCTCTTTAACATATCACATGCTTTGTGTAATCATTGCTCCAATATCAGTGCGGATATTCATGACTGAGATCACATCTCATTTTGTCCAAGTATCACACTCGGCTCAAGGTGATATGATGATAACAACATACCTGACTAATTAGATATACTTCAATATTCCACAAGCTCACGAATAAACATCTACTATTCGCCAATCATGACTAGCAAGAACACCTAAGAGATCAAAAGGATAAAGTTGACTAATACTACCTCTGAATATGATCACTTCGCTGGAATAGTATATTGCGATTACGCATATACATGTTTGCACTCAAGAGAGGCTTGTGCCAGTCCGAGTGGTTTATTCTTACGACTTGAACAGTGACCGATACCAGTGTCAGTTATTGAATGACAGAAGAACATCATTTCTTGGTGCCTCCTATTCTCGCATCCCTTGCCTATAGCTATTGATATCGCAGCCAGCAGCCAGCAGCCAGCAGCACGCAGCCGTTCCGCATACAAAGCCCTCCAAGCCACACCAGAAATGGATCTGTCAAGGGTCAAGATAGAATAGTTAACGGAATCAAGTCACCGTAAGAATCCTGGCAGTGACCAATGACTCGAGACTTGGTAGCACAAATATCGGGTGAAGGGTTTACTGCACTTCATCTTCCATTAAATCTTGTCCGCATCCCTTGCTAAGCAAAGAAGTCAAAGATATCCAAATATAATACAACGAATCAGTTGAGATCCTGCCATGTTTTCCTTTGTAGCGCCGCCTAACCTGGTTGTTACAACCACACATTCCCTTTCCTTTAAATTTCGCTTAAATCAAATACACCTAACCAACTCAGTGGCTTCATTCTGTTCCATCACCTGGCAGGGTTCGGCTGAGGCCAGCCTCAGCCCACCATTCCTCGGGGATATCTTCGCGTCGCGCCAGGCTACGCACAATACGTAGCATGCCCAACCAATCCTCATCTCCAGCGTGGGTGTTGTTTCCTGAAGTTGCAGAACCTTCTCGGTTCCGTCTGGTTCGATCCGGCCCCTGTTCATCGTCTGAGTTACCCACGGACAAGTGACCCACCCAGGCGGTACCCGATCTGCGAAAACGGTCTCTAATCTGGCGATGTCGGCCTGCTCGATCAGGATCCGTGCTTCCAACGCCGCTCATCACTGGGCCGTCTGGGGACCTTCGACGTCTCGAATCGGAGCCGACTGCCCCGCCATCTTGACTCTCTTGACTGCCCGAATCGCCAAATACTGATGCAATGCCCATCAGAGGTACTCTGACACGAGCGCGTCGCATCACCTCTCGACGGCGTCGGATCCGGTCTAACGTAGGTTGGATGTGATCGGGTGTTTCCGTGTCAGAGCCCTCGCAGCCAGATTCACAGGCCTGGTCGGTCGTGGCATCCTGGACAAGGTCAGGGACTGTGAAAGAAGTGCTTGAGGTAGCGCCAGTGGTCTGGGATGCTACATTTGAGGCAAAAGAAGACCCTGCACTAGGTGGTTGAGGGTCAGGGGTGAGCGTAGCTAGAAGTGTATCCCACCCCTCTGGACTGAGACTCCTGTCACGATCACCTAGACCATCGACTCCGCGGTTGCGTTGGGAAGTCATGAATCGCGCGCGTCTTGCTCTATAATTAGCATAGCGTTCGGCATCTGGTCGATGCAGAGGGCGGTGTTGATTGCCCTCGTCAGGTTCGGATAGAGGACGATGAATTGACGGCTGAGGGACGGATGAATGAGATCTTCGGGGTTGAGCTTCGTCCGCCCGCGGAGCTTGTCGAGAAACGGTTGCCATATCCTAGTACATTTATCAGTCAAATGTCCCATTTTAAACACATTGTACTGGGACATCTATCACAAAATGACTTACCATTACAGCCCGAGTAGATCGTCGAGGCTCCCCAATTCCTTGGACGGAGTCCCATTGCTCCTCCTGCTCGTTAGGGGGAGTATTCCATGTGACTCTGACATGTGAGCTGCTTCCATCCCTGAACAGCGAGTTAATCTGCTCCTCAAGCTGTTCCCTGCTGCGATCATCCGTTCTGGTCATCTCACTCAACACCTCTCGGAACGGTCTTGGTCGACGCTGCCCATCAGGACCTCTTGTAGTTTCCACATCAGGGGGAAACCCAGCTTCAGCCCACGGCACAGGGCGACCGTCTCTACCGGTCAGAGAAGCGGATTCCCGTATCGAGCCATCGGCTAATCGGTCGCGAAGGGAGAGAAGGCGGCGGCGTGAATCGATGCGTGCATAGCGACGGATACTGGAGCGAGGTGGCGAGGTCGCACTGCTCTTCTCTGCAGCTTTAGAAGGGATATCTGACTCGACAGGGGCGATAAATAAACTGCAAGACAAGGTTAATAAAAGCACGATTTTGACAGAACGAGGCCGTCACTACTGCGACGAATATGCAAAGCACAATGCGCACGATGCCAAGTAACGGCTATGCGCATTTGCACGCACGGCAGAGTGCTGTAGCGGTGACTTTAGGCAGTCGAGCGATAACGGCAGCAACGGCGACAGCGAAAGTTGCAGTGACAGCATTGATCGACCGGGGCGTCACTGCGTTGGCGCAACAGCAATGAAGGTAGTTTACGGAGTACGGGGTAGCAGAAAAACAAGGATGCGCTTACGGGAGGCCCATGGCTGTTGGAGCGCAAAGCGAGTGACGAAAACGATTGAAAATATGCAAGTAGCAGATAAAAGAATGAAGCCAAAAGTGTTGAATGGACACGAGCTCTGTCCTGAAAATGCGCTGCGATGAATATGAATATGAATATGAATGACGATGGTTGGCAGAGGTGCCTAGATGGCAAGGTTAAAGTTGTATAAAGCCGGGACGAGAGTACGAAGCGTGAAGCGAGAAGTGGGTAATTAACCAGTGGAGAGGATGAAGGAACGGAGTGGGCGAAGGGGGTGCGGGGAGTCTAAAGATCGGATACAGAACGACGAGAGGGTGATGAGAAGGGAAGAGCCAATCAAAGTGGAAGGTCTTAGAGGCTCAAAGGGCGTCTGGTTCGCGTGCGCGTCGACTTAGCGTGTCTTGTGCTTGGATAAGGATAAGGATAAGGCCTCCTCCATCAGAGCGCACAGCCACATCACGCCACTTCCACCGGTGTTCGGAGTGGCTTCCAACAACCCCACTACTCTCAATATCAATCGCCCCCAGTTGAAAATAACCAAGACTCGCTCATGTCTTGACGTCGATGAAAACACTCAACTCATAGACATCACTGATACGCTGATTCATCCTGGGACTGTTTCAATCAGCATCTCAGGGGTCTTATACGGCACTTCTTCACCCCACCGCCGGGCTCCGATGAGATGCCGTCTCATCTAAACTCTCATCATGTCTTCCTCCCAGGAGCTCAAATTCGTCCTTAGCCGCATAAATCGTGTTCTGGTCGGCAAGAGGAAGCCAGGCTACAGAGATATTCGACTAGGTCTGGATCGTATAACTCGTGTCGTGCCAGACAAGCAGGAGTGGAAGGGTATTCATGTTGCTGGTACCAATGGCAAAGGCTCGATATGTGCATTTCTCGCTGGCATGTTCAAACTCGCCGGCCTCGGTTATGGAAGCTTCACATCACCTGCATTTCCCGAGAGACACAACGGAGTCGCAATTAACGGTCTTTATGTGAATCCGCGCATGTACGAGATGGAAATGAAACATGTTGAGGAGAAGTGGAATAGCGTCGCTTCAGGATGGAAATACATGCACGGAGAGGATCCAAAAGGGCTGTCACCATTTGAAGCAGAGACAGCAACTGCATTTCGAGTCTTCAATAAGATGCACGTTCCTTATGGCATTGTCGAGGTTGGCATGGGCGGCGCCACCGATGCGACCAATGCCATGAAGCAAAAGGCTGTTACCGTCATATCTAAAATTGGCCTCGACCATCAAGAGTATCTTGGCAATACCATCGAAAACATCGCCAAGGTTAAGGCCGGTATCATGCAAAAAGGTGTTCCTTGTATCGTTGATCACACCAATATTCCATCTGTCATACATGTTCTTCGGCAACATGCTCGAGAAGTCGGAACAGACATCATCCTCACATGGAAGGGTGAACCTTTGCTCCTGACACTCGACAATCAAAAATGGAAACTGGAGAGTTATCAAGTTCAGAACCTGCTGTGTGCAGCTATGGCTTTCCGTCACCTGTTTCCGTTGCAGGAGATCAATTTTGACAAGCTCCTGGCGACAGACCCCTTCTTGCCTGGTAGGTTGGAAACAGTTCATGTGGAGGCACCTGCTTCTGGTGTTGAGTCACGGGATATCCTGGTCGATGGTGCGCACAACATGTTGGGAATTGAAGCACTAGCGAAACACGTCAACATTCGTCTACGAAACCCAGGTCAACCAGTGACTTGGGTTATGGGCATGTCATCGAGTAAGGAGAAGCCTTTCTTCCAGATCATTGAAAAGCTTCTCCAACCACATGACAATTTTGCCATGGTCGAGTTTACCCAAGGTCCTAACGATCCTCAGCCAGCACCCGCCAACTACGGGACAGAGTATGCCCACAAACTTCTCAAGGCCCCTGAACAAGTGTATGATGGTGAGCCCGATATCGCGAGTGCTCTTCCCTGGGCATGCAACAAGGCTGGCAATGGGCCCGTGGTCGTGACCGGAAGTCTCTATCTGATTCGACAACTGTTTGGTCTTAAGGGGGTTCGCCGACCGAGAGAAATTGGAACGAGAAGACCTGGAAGATCTCAACTATACCGATATTCCCAGATCGCTCGCGAGAGGAATCTTACTCATGAAGAGGCTCGGGAATTTAAGCAAGCGAGAAGGCACCATTACCTATCGCCCAAGCGAAAGCGTGTGTTCGCAGATGTAGCAAAGGGTGGCTCTATCAGGCCGCTACGTGTATCTACTAAAACAAGAGAGCTACAAAGTAAGGCTGCATTCCACAAAAAGCAGGCCGATGGATACCGGCAAAGTATCGCTACTATTGAGAGAGACGTTCAGAAGGACACAGCGAAGGAAACGACAGGGAGCGAAAAGCCCGTCGAAAGCATTGCCGCCAAGGTGGAAGACCTGAAGGCCCAGGCTTCCAATCATAGAGCTGAGTATGACGATGCCATGCTCCAGATCAGGGGGCGACGTGCTATACCACATTTCAAATACAAAACCCATCGACAGATCTTTGGATATCCGAAACCACCCAAAGCACCGACCAAATCCCCCTTCGCCCCGAGGGAAAATTCGAAGTCCAAGTCCAAGTCTAAGCGCAAGCCCAAGCTTAAGCCCAGTGTGGCGTGGAAGGACGAGGCAAAGAACTTCAGTGAGGAGGTAGCTGCGGCTGAAAGACAGAGAGCAATAGAAATGCGAGAGGCTGAACATAGGGAGGTGGACAGGCAGAGCGGCGACCCCTTTCTGTCAAAGCTGGCTGCAAACAGGAAGGACGTTCGAGGTCCGGGTGACTCATGAGATAACCCGCAATGTTTGAATATGTGTCTGTAGATCGATTATGTACTATAACCAAGCGAATGGTGCATTGATAGGGCACGAAACATGGAGGCTAGTAGGACTATATTTGTACAATATCATGATAGAGGAGCAAACCATCTGGTCATATTCTGAACTGCTACCGTCAACGTGAACAAATATATAGAACCAAAGGAACAGTCCAAGGAATCAATGCTTCATCTCAATCCGCAGCCATCTGCCCATTATATTGTGCTTGCAGATGGAATATCACATGATCAGACCCTCATGTTAAGTGCAGTCTCTCAACTTCTGAATCCCCTCATTCTTTACCTCACCGCCATGCCACCCACAAATCTTATCATCGTCTGCTGCCACGGAGTTTGGCTCGGGGGTCCAACACATGGCCAACACGAGAACGAATGGCTCATCGCTGACTTCCAGCGTGGTGAAACCTCAACTTTTGTTCAACATATTAGAACTGGTGTGGAAGCCCTCGCTCAAGACCAACTCAATTCTGTTCTCGTTTTTACGGGGTAATCAAATCAAGTGTATATCAAGTATCTCACTAACCGTTGTGCCAGCGGTCCGACACGAAAAGAATCAAGGATATCCGAGGCCGCTGGCTATAAAAACATTGCTGCCGGGAACAATTACTGGGGGCTTTTAGAAAATGACGACGTCAGTGATGCTGTAATGTTAGAAGAGCGCGCACTCGACTCATACCACAACATCCTCTTCTCGCTGACGCTTTTCTACGCCAAGTTCAAAGAATGGCCAAGTCACATCACCGTTGTGAGCCATGGCTTCAAAAAGGAACGACTCGTCGACGGACACTGCGCAGCTATAGGCTTTCCTCTCAACCGAGTCTCATTCGTTGGTATAGATCCGCCGGGTATGGCAGCTGTATCTAGAGGCCAAGACAAGGAAGAGGCAATAAAGGGTGTAGGGTTCGCTATGGGTGAATGGAACGATGATCCCCATGGGCGAGGGGAAAGTCTCGCTGGAAAGAGGGCGAAAAGAAACCCTTGGGCAGTGAGGCAGGGGGTTTTCCCATGTGATGATTGTGAGCAAGGGGGTCTAGGCATCAAAATTGAGAACGGAAGCGAAGTCCTTGACGAAAAGGTAGCGCGACCTTGGTAGTCTATAATATATATCTATATATATGTTCTAAATCTACAGAACACTTCTCTCTCCCCCTCTTACTTGACCCTTTCCTCTTGGTCCCTTGCCCACAGCATTAACCAAGAATTGCACAGCATCCTCGACCATGTCAGCGCTGAACTTATGCCCAACCCCTTTATACACTCTATCATCCATCTCGACGCCGCCATCACGATACCAGCCCTTCTCGCCTACAGCCTCTTTCAGCAGGGTCGCAAACGGCTTAGTCTTTGCATATGGTACCAGTGCATCATCGCCACCTGAGCAGAGAAGTAGTTTCTTGCCTCTGATGCGCTCATCAAGGATGAGCTTTAGACGAGCTTGTTCAGTAGCAGATAAGGGTGAAGAGGGGATGGGTGAAGTGCCGAAGAGCAGTGTCTTGGGATCGTGAAGGCTGCAGGTTTGGGTAAGATCCTTTGGGAAGTATTTGCTGCCTACGAAAGCAGCGCCGTAGTCAAGGTTGGCTTGCGTAGCACGATCAGTTAATAAACCTGTCTCATCATCAGCGTGGTTATTCTGCTCATATTTTTCAGCACAAACTCACCCGCAAAATCAGGACACCCGATAATCACCACAGCGGCATCGATTCTCTTCTCGCCGAAGAAAGCCTGCCAGGCACTATGTCCACCCAGACTCCAACCCAGACAAACATGTGCGTCAATTTCGCAGCCGAGATACCCAGAGACAAGGTCCATGAGGCCACTCATATCCGCCACGCCTCCCTTTACCATGCCAAACATATCGATCGCATGCGTCGTATTTCCTTTGTCCCAGGCCACGTTTGCCGATTCACTGACAAGTCTTGTTCCGTGGTTAGGCATGTCGAAGGACAGAGCGATGAGGCCTCGCTTGGGGTTGGCTCCAGCATGAGAAGTCCATGCCGCGATAGTGCGCCTAGCAATATCTTGCATTCTTCCTCGAGTTCTTGTCCGAGGGTGAAGGAGCCAAAGACATGAAACTGGAACATTGGGAGGAAGTTCATTGAGACCGTAGACATCAACGAGCAAGCCCGCCATGGGAATCGTTTTGACGGAGATTTCCGGAGGGGCTGGGAGGCCCTTCGTCGCGTACGTGTCGGCCATGGTAGTTACTGTGGCTTTAATGAGTGGTTGAGTGAGTTCTGATGCTAAAGAGAAATGATGCAGTGTTGATGCCAAGTACCTCATCTATCTTGATCAGTTCTTGAAGATCGATAAGTGGGTCTAGGGTAGCCGAGGTCGACATTGGTCATGATATTCAAACAGTAGAAGATCAAACACCCTTTGCAAAAAATCATAAAACGTGTAAAGATTCACGCATTAATAAACCCCAGCTATTTTGGCTACTACAAGAATTCAGATCTCATCGACGCACGTGGTTTGTGGTTTTTGGCACGAGCTATTTCAACTCATGACGAAAGAATATTTGGTAGCTTGAATATTACTCACAACGTTAGTGGTACTACACCATTTAAGAATCTACTGATCTAAAAGGATTCAGAATATTTATCAATTCACGCTGTGTTTCTGTAGCTTTACGTAATTCAACGTATAAACAAGAGGTCAAATTAAAACCAACATCAACATCCATCGCCATGCTGTTGAAAAGCAGAAGTAAAGAAACAAAAAAAGAAGTACCCAGCCTTTCCTCAACGCCATGTTCGGTATCGTGCCTGTCCCGTTGCCCACTATCCCAGCCCAAACCAGTACAATCCAGCCCGTTTTCTTATGCCGCCTGCAAAAGTGTGTGCTTTGTTAAGTGAAAAAAAGAAGAGAAGAAAACAAAAAACAACCGTGCCATCCCCTTCTAAGCCCCCTTTTACAACCGACTCTTAATTGATAGGCACGGTCGTGTTTGTCTGTAGAATAGTCCGCCGAGTAGAGCTCGGAGGCTTTAAGTAGAACTGGGGGTTGTATTCTTTAGTCAACCTTCCAGTGATCGTGCTCGTCAGAACTCAAATAGAGCTCGACGCCATAAAGCACCATAGTCAATCCGATGTTGGCCCACTGCCAGTTGCTGCCTTCAACATCACCACCTCTGAGCGTCCAGCCATCAGGGCCATCGCTGGTGGAGAAATGTTGCAAAAGCAGACTGGTATAAACAGCTATTAGGATAGATGGTGAGAACCAGCTCAGGAAACTTAAAACTTTGCTCGCAGTCTCTCCGTCCTCCCAATCTGGCTCCTGCATCATAGCCTGTGCACCAGACTCACGGATTGAGGGAATGATTCGTGTGGCGCAATAGAACACTAACGAGCGATATGTTAAAGAAATGATGACTGATGGGGTAATAGTCTGGAAGGCGGCATATAGCAGGGCCAGCGATGAGTGAACAGCGGAAGGCAGCGAGCCCAACATGTGGAGGAAAGTTGAGTAGGATGCCATGATGATGGGTGGTAGAGGAGGAATATCAGGGTCAGAGCCGTCCTGGTCATGTTCCTGGCCTGCACCTCCCGAAGGCAGGTAGTCGGTAAAGATTTGATAGATGCAGAGGACGATGTAGGCAAACAGGAGCGACGACTCGATAGGATTGCCGCGACCACTGCCGATGCCGAAAGCACACAGGAACACGGCAGTTGTCATTGCGATGCCAATCAGAGTGGCATCAACGTTGCCAATCTGAGGGAATTGTGCTACCCTCCAGAGGAAGTAAACGGCACTTGCCATGATGGAGCTGGAGAGAACCAAAAGAACGATCTGCGCGACTGTTAGCATAATCACATATGAAAGGAGATCTAGCTTGAGACTTACCAACCAAGTGTCGCTTCTTCCACGGTTGACGAGCCATCTGGTGAGCTGCCCTGCGGCCTGGATGACCAGCAGGGTACAGAAACCCTCCAAGAGCTGGAATACGGGTCCCGAATATCGTAGCATATTATCCCACCCGCCTAGAGTGACCGTCTCGACCAAGCCATCCCTTCCAAATAGCCACTCTCTCCAGCTTGTGCTTTTGGAGTTGAACAAACCACCCACTGTCCGTTCCACCCAGTTTGTGTTGCCAGCGTCAACGGCAAACTGACCCAGTGCCCAGATGAGAAGAGCAGGGATGATGATCCATTGCGACAGACGTAGAAATCCGGCGAGGAAAAAGCGCGAGCGTGACTTTTCGGGCGTTATAAGCTCCAGAGAAGAGTATATGAAATAGAAGAGGAAGAGGCCCAGGCTGTAAGCTAGTCCGCTATCACGACCGCCAACATCGAAAGCGACGGGGATGGAGAGGACGATGCTGAGCAGGAAGATCGAGCTAAATATCGCCCTAAATAGCCACCACATCGGAGCGAGAAGATGGCAGGTGTAGGCCGCGCCGAGGGGAGGTTATCGGGGTCGTTTCGTTCAGCTGGTGAACATCCAAATGTGTCGGACGATAGCCAAGTATGTTCGTGATAGCTGGATCTCGCCTGGTGTGTGGAGTTGTTCAAGGGAAGGTTTTGCCCATGAATAAGGCTCGTGCGCTCGGATCGTGGAAGTGCGTGCGTGCGTGCGATCAAACAAATCGGTGGATAGCGACAGGGCTTGGTTAAGTAGAGCAAAGGCAGCTAATTTTCGAGGTTGAAGGGTCAAGGCAAAGCAAGGCAAGGCAAGACAGGCAGAACAGAAGGTCAAGTTTCCCCAACTTAGTGGTCAACTGGTCTGATATTCACGGTACGTAGCTTTAAAGCTCTGATAGTCGGCTGTTGCTTAATGTTTGAGTGTGACTTGCACACAAGGCGATGCAATGTGGCTAATCCAGGTAACGGCCAAATTTTACTTATCGTCTGCTATCTTCACGTGGCAGAAGCAGTCCAGCGTCACTCGGCCGCTAAGCAAGTTGGTGGGGAGCTTTTGACATTGGATCCTCGCTTGGTCACTGTTAGCACGTGTCACTCAATAAGAGCAGCTCTCTAATTAATCCCAACTTAACAAGAGGAATCAGCAGACCGGGTTTCAAACGAGCAAGAAGACAGGTTTCTGTGCTTTATTTTGGAGTGATTGACCAAGCAGAAGCCACTGAAATGACCCAGGATGGCTGGCTCATAGCGTCACATCGAGGTAATTGGCTCCCAGCGAGTCTCTCAAGCCAGAGAGCAGATCAGTACCTACATACAGCAAGGCAAGATCAGGAACGATGACAGCATCAGCATGTAGGTAACCTCTTGCGTGGTACCCAATGTCCATCACGTCTTCCTCTGATGCTCGTTCTCATCACAACTTTACCGAATGCAAGGTTTGAGCACTAGCCACGCATCATAGCGACTGCATATTCTTGATTTGACAATCAACCAAAACCAAGGCCACGGAAATCATGAACTGACCCAAGGTTCAAGATAAGACTCTTTGAGTTTAGCTTGTGCTCGTCATGAGCCACACCAAAAAGCGAATCGTGTGTCTTGGGCTTATCCGTGTATATGCTTATATCCGGTACCCACCCGGAACCTGCAAGCCTGAAAAACACGGCCCAAAACCCTATGCAGCTCCACTTTGGCCAAGAGTTTGTCTCCGTGTCGTATCGAGACCTCCTCATCCTGACTCCTTCATCATCACAAATTCTTCACGCGTCAAATTGCGATTTCCCTACCGCCACCGTTCTTACCACTCTTTTCCTTCGATTGTCGCAGAGATAACGTGTGTATGCGCTAGTGCCGTAATACTCGTGTCTTTTTCTATCTGCAACCGACATTCCTAAACCTATTGCTTTAAACACGCTTAATCCTTTTCGTACCATGACCTTGCCCTGCCCTGCCTTGCCTTGCTTCCCGAGGTCTTGAATGAAAGCCGCTGCACAAGTGAAGCAGCTGTGATTATACATGACCCCTCCCTTCCGCACGACGAAACGGACCGCGAATAACGACAAACCCATTGCCGAAAGAAGCTGACACGCACGTCGCCGAACGAACATCATGTACCAATACTGCAAGCACCACCTTTTGTAAAAGGAGCTATTTGGGATTTGCCGAACAAATTGTAATTGGCTACGTTGTGCGATTACAAGATGGAAGGGCTGTGAATTGACTAGATGCTTGTTGTTATCTGTTCTTGTTGTGCGCAAGTGCCACAATGTCGAGTATATAATGTTATGCCAGTGCATCCATCATTATATATTATCTATCGATATTTGCTTCCACTCATGTGGGCTTTGTTGCGTGGTCGTTTTGTTGTGTGATGTTGAGTATATTGGTAGCGATGCTATCGTGTGTAGACACTCAACCTAGCATGTGGAAATGGTTTGGCTGTGTGGCGTGCACCGCGATGGTTTCACCACACCTCGGAACCATCACGGTGCTCTGTTTGGAGGGGAATGAAAAGCTTCATGTCGCTGGCGCTCAGTATGCGGCAGCTGGCGCAGACCAGCTGTTACGGCCTGCAGGTCGCTTTACTTCACTACTGCGGGCGCCACCATCCTCAAACACGGCACACGGCATCACGTAACGCCGCTTCAGCTTCTACCAGGACAGTATTGATCTGCTAATGCTCTATAGCTCATAAAAAAACGATCTATTTCCAAGGGGGAGCAGAAGGCGCCGGGGTAACCGGTCAGGACAAACTGCTCTCGCCTGGTGGTTAAAGGAGCGACAACACCCGACGACACCCCGACGACAGCCCACGAGTTCGAACCCCGCCCGACGATATCATGAAAAAAAAAGGAAGGGGGAGCAGCAGGCGCCGGGGTAACCGGTCAGGTCAAACTGTTCCCGCCTGCTTGGAGGATAGGATCGACGACAAACCCCGACGACAACAAGCGACAGGGATTAGGAGCCATCGGGCTCCGAACCCTTTTGTTAATTTAACCAATTAATATTTTTGCTATACTGAGCGATTTGCCTACTGACCTACGCTTGCGGGTATGTGTAGAATATATCAGATGAGTTTTGGAGTGAAATCACTTGCTAGCGGATGAGCTTAATCTGACTTGATTGGATTAATTGATATCAGTTGTAGAAGCTACTGAGAGAGAGAGAACAGACAGAAAGTAAAGATGAACAGAGAAAGAAACAAAGATCTGCCCTATGTAGTAAGACCAGCAAAAATGAACTACTAAATTCGATCGAAATCTGGATCAGATAGCTACTCCTATGTTTAAATGTGATCATGGACATGTGAAGTCAAATGTTATGTCACATCATTGGTCCGGTACTTGATTGCCCAGAGATCGCCCAGCCCTTGGCACTAGCTTGGCGATAACCTCACTGTTTATGGATACCAAAGAACCTCATAACATCACAGACGCTCTTTGAGCAATCAGCTTAAAAGTTCCACTTAGCACACGAGCTTGTGTGATTACACCATCACAGCTCCTCCCCGAACTCCCCGAGTATGATCTAACATCTCAAGGTGAAGAGAAATAGCGTGAACCGGGGTACTCTACTTAGACGACGAAATGACAAGGAGAAATGGCATCAGTTCGACAGCTTACGGGGAGTCCGACGAGCCGCAACCGTTTTTGCTTTAGCCTGAATGCCGAATTTTAAGCATGTTATCACGACAGCAGGGTCTGCAGAATAGCACCACTCTTGTGCCTATTGACCGGGGGTAAAACATTCCGGGCCATCGGGAGGTCGGGGCAACCTAGAAGGCACCAAGCCAACTGGGGACCACATCAGTCTTCAAAAGCTCAAGCCATGTTCGATAAACTTTATCTCAGCATGTAGATTGTAGAGATACTCAAGGTCTCATCGCTGACCCAAGGGATTGACACAGCTTCTGGAGTCTCAACATTTGAACAGAGGTGGTTGACGTAAAGGGAATGTCCCCATCGCTTGGCCAGATAACAGAGTGACGTTGAGCCTGCATGAGCTTTCATCATAACACCGGTTATTTTCCGTCGGGTGCGCTTGGAAGCCTTTGTGTCCTGCAGCCCAAGTAAGGTCATCACACATGTGGCTATCGCATCTCATCAATGATCATCCGTTAGTCGGCGCCTTGTTCAATAGTGGGTTATTGACCAGCGGCGGATGGTCTAATTGCGTGCGATCTACCAGAGCTCAGCTCATGAGCTTATTCTTGGTGTCGGTATCAATGTGATCAGCTCTGCAGAAACAGCTTCAAGGTGCATCTACGTGGAAGCTACGTTACTGTTGTGTCATCCTTGGCCCCACGCTTTGACGAACTGTGATCCAGTCAGCAATCTTAAAATTACTTTGTTTTGAGCCCTTGCCAGGCAGACATGATCCAGCAGTGATCGACCAGACGGAGATACCGATGGATTTGCAGACTGGGCTATGATGCGATTCAAACCCGCCTCTACTGGCTGACTTGCACGTTCAGTCTGGGTCGTCGGCGTTGTGACAGGCTCAGTCCGGAAGTTCGGCACATGGCGTGGTCTGAGTGGGGGCACCGTTCGCCGTTCCGGGTGGATTTACGACGGTTGGCCGTACTTTCATTTGTCTGCATTTCTAACGTTAGTAGCCATTTGGCGACACTCCGTTGTGTGTGGAACATTTGATCCTTCGTGAGTGGTGTGTTGCGTTACACTTTGATCGTAGCGTAAGACTCGATAAAAAAGAGGATCAAAGAGGATCACTAAGGAGGACGTCCGGGGGGTAAATCGAAGAGACCGGCGACTAGGAAAACTCCATTTCTAGTCTAGCAGTAACCTTCTGCGTCTAGGTAGGGAACAGGCTCTCGAACCTTGCGTAGGTGGCCAACAGTAAAGTTGGTACTGGTAGGGATCGTGTTGTAGGATCGCAACCTCTGTAGGGTTCATGTCTGAGTGTATGGAATTTTCACTCTCTTTAAAACGCAGTGGGTTCCCAATGTTTTCTTGCGTTTGCAACCACATTGATTTGTGTTTTGCGTCTGGCTCGCCTTTCTTCATCTGACATCATTGCCATATCATCTTATCACTTTGACCTGGTCAACATCTCAGTCTTGAACCCACATACAACACCAATTAATTATCCAAAAGAGCACTTGCATTGTGCTCGTCAGCTCCACAATGGCTGAAAAGGACTCTCTCGGCTCTGCAGGTGGAAGTCCTGACCCAGAGCGTCGCCAATCTCAACTCCAGACCCCTTCGTCGCGATGGGCGTCTCTTTTTGGTGGCGCAGGCGTCACGGTTGGACCTCGCATCGCCGAACTCCCAGAGTTTGTGAGGCGTGACATTTCAGACTCGGAAGACTCCAGCTCTGTTATTCTCAATAAACAGCTGCAAGCCGAGCAGGGGGAACAAATCCAGTACCGTACTTGCTCGTGGCAAAAAACTGCTGGCCTGCTCTTCAGCGAATACATTTGTCTCGCTATCATGAGTTTCCCATGGTCGTATAGTGTTCTTGGCCTGGTGCCCGGGATCATCCTGACTATCGTCATTGCCCTCATCGTTCTTTACACCAGTCTTGTGCTCTGGGAGTTTTGCCTTCGCCACCCTGAAATGCGCGACGTTTGCGATATTGGACAGATGCTATTTTGGGACAAGAAGTGGGCTTGGTGGGCGACTGCTGTGTGTTTCATTCTCAACAACACATTCATTCAAGGTCTTCATGTTTTGGTTGGTGCCAAGTATCTCAACACCATGACTGAGGCCGATGATGTTGGAGGTTGCCGGACTGTCATGTTCTCGGTCATCGTTGCCCTGATTAGCTGGATCTGCTCCTTGCCCAGGACATTCGATATGATGGCCAAGCTCGGAACAGCTTCAGCCATCTTCACCTTCATTTCTGTCCTGCTTGCTGCCATCTTCGCTGGTATTCAAGACCACCCGTTCGGATACGATCCTGCCAAGCTAGGCGAACCCATCGTCACGGCTATCCCGGTCAAGGGTACGACATTTGTCAATGGAATGTCCGCTTTCCTCAATATCAGCTATACCTTCATCGGTCAGATCACTTTGCCCAGTTTTATTGCCGAGATGCGAGACCCTCGAGACTTCCCCAAGGCCCTCTGGGCGTGCACAATCGCAGAGATCATCGTCTTCAGTCTTGTGGGAGCCGTTGTGTATGCCTACACCGGCAATCAGTATGTGACAGCGCCCGCTTTTGGTTCCTTGGAGAATGTATACAAGAAGGCAGCGTTCTCGTTCATGATTCCAACCATCATCTTCCTCGGCTGTTTGTACGCTTCAGTCTCGGCCCGCTTCGTCTTCTTCCGTCTTTTCCGCAACTCCAAGCACTTGAACAGTCACACCCTGGTTGGTTGGGGATCTTGGAGTGGAATTTTGTTCGCGACCTGGGTATTTGCCTTCATCATCGCTATGGTGATTCCCTTCTTCAACTCTCGTAAGTGTTTGTGAGGCAGGAAATCGATCGACTGTTACTAATACTTTCCCGCAGTCCTTTCCGTTATGTCATCTCTCTTTGACAGCTGGTTTGGCTTCATCTTCTGGGGTGTTGCCTACTTCCGAATGCGCGAGGCTGACCAAAAGATTGGTCGACATCACAGCAAGATTACTGATTTGACCGGCAACATTGTCAACCTCATCTTGATTGCGATTGGTATTGCATTTTTGACAGTCGGCACATACGCTAGTGTCCAGGGCATTATTGATCAGTTCGAGGCCGGCACAGTATCTGGCGTGTTCTCGTGCGCTTCCAATGGCCTTTAAGCGCAGTGTATTGGTGCCGAAGAGAAGCTGATGCTTTGAAGATGGGGAACGACCAACTTGTGAAAGAATATGTAATGAATTGATACCCCCGGCAGATCCGATAATGCACGCGCAGTTTGCGCAGGCCAATTATCGTGATCGATTTCAGAGTGGGATCTTGAGTGATATTGCTGCTATGAATGACCCCGACTTCCAAGATGCGATATGTTGTAGGAGAGATTGAGGCGGAGCTGATGCAAGTGATGTTAAGGAAGTGGAGGTTGAGGCTGAGGCTCCTGGTCTAGCTCTTAACCTAGGACACTCAGACCAACCGGCTCTTTCCATTGCCAAGAACGCCCAGCAATCGATGCCACATGCACGTTCCAATCAATTAGGATCTGATGCATCCTCACTTCAAGTCTTGTTCTGGGTTAAGGGAGTTGGAAATGAAGTGCAAAGTGAAATAACTGAAGTTTATGAGCTGAGCTGATGTCACGGCGAAGACAGTTCGTACAATTCATACCCTGAATGATTCTATAGTGTTAACCTACTTAATGTTTTTTTAGTCTTTCTATCACTTGTTTTAGGTAAAATGTTATAAAGGACAGACTATATATGGCGTAAGTCTCCTGCAGACAATCAAATAGAGGTTGTATTGTATCGTTGAACACCACTACGATTGTATACCTCGTGGATAATATCCATTTTGCGTATGATCCGTGAAGGGAACTTATGGTTCAGCTGTATCCCAACATAGAACAACTAACCATACCGATCATTCAACTTTAATAGGTCGCTTTGGAAAATGGGAAGATCGTTGGACATATACTTCAAAGCGAGTATTCGTGTTCGCATGTTGATAATGCATATAGAGCTGTGTGTATTCACGATCCTAGTTAGTATTCTTGGAGCTTGATTCTACTGGACTCCGGAATGAGAGCACATAAAAAACAAGCACAAATAAATAGAGCCATGTAGGAGTGAACAACAAACAATCGTAAGGTCTCGATGTCTATCAGCGGAACTCTACGGCCCCGAGTGGCACCACTTCTCCCGCCCTCGTTCGACAATCCTTTACAGTTATTGTGGTATTCCCAAGAAGACAATAATACGATTGTATCCATGCATGACTGCCGTATCACTTTAATGAATGATAAATGAAGCTTATTTTCAATCTGCTCACAATTGTAACAATTCATGTATTCAGATCAAACAAAGACCGAGCCTCAACTGTCACGTCTGAAGGGGTGGCAAAAGACTCGATTGTACAGGCTTAGGAGTAAGAAATAATTAGGTAAAGCAGGACTGTAGCTGGACCAAAGCTGCCCAAACTTTTCTGTCATGCAATCTTAAATGGTTATGTCTTATGGCAGCAACACAATTCGCCCCTCTGAGTGGTCTGAGCATGCCCCGCCTTTCAGACCCCTCAAAAACGGGTTGCGGTCCCCTGAATTGGCCCCCTACTGCCCGCCAAATCTAGCCCCTAAGTGCAAAATGATTGGACGAGCTCCCAATTAACATTGGGATTTTCACCGCCTTCCGCGTAGCTTTCTCTGCCGTGCCCCTGTCCTGACCTTGCCCGTGCCGCAGCTTAAAGAAATCACAGGTTTATGGAGGCAAGGAGGCAAAGTTTGGTCCTACCCGTTTAGCCCTTTTAACATTTCAACCTCGTCACTTTCTGCTCACATTTTTCTTCTTCTTCTTCTTTTCACTTCGACCTGTTTGGAAGCGACAGCAGAACACACTTCAAACGTCGCCATGCCTGCGACAAACTCCTCTACCGCCGTCACATCGAGGGCAAAGGGCGATAGCCCATCCCCTGCTCCCGCGGTCGAGCATAACGATGCTGCCGACAAGACCAAAGACTTCTTCTGGACCTATACCGAGGAGCCTCATCGAACTCGCCGTCTTGCCATCATCAAGGCTCACCCCGAGGTGTGTTCCATCTCGAATCGTTGCGCTCTGTTGCAGCACTCGCTAATTTGGCTTTTCATATGTAGATCACCAAGCTCTGCGGCCCCGAGCCTCTCACGAAATGGGTCGTCCTCGGCGTTGTCTCCCTACAGGTCTTCCTCGCATGGATGCTTCAGTCGACTCCCTTCTTCTCTTGGAAGTTCTGGGCTGTCGCCTACGTCTTCGGCGCAACTGCCAATCAGAACCTTTTCCTCGCCATCCACGAAATATCTCACAATCTGGCTTTCAGGAGCCCTCGCCTTAACCGTTTGATCGCTATTTTTGCCAACCTTCCCATTGGCATTCCTTACAGCGCTTCATTCCGGGTATGTGTTGACGGCAGTCTTGGTGAGAATCAAAGCATTGCTGACCGTTGTCTAGCCTTATCATCTTACTCACCACAAGTCGCTTGGCGTCGACGGCCTTGATACCGATCTCCCAACCGCTTTCGAAGCCTTTGTTCTCGACTCAATCCTTGGAAAGGCGTTCTTCTGCACCTTCCAGATCTTCTTCTACGCCCTGCGACCCATGGCTGTCTACCGTGTCCCCCTTACTCAGATCCATGCTCTCAACATCGTTGTCCAGGTTACCTTCGACCTTCTTCTCCTGAGATACGCCTCTATCAACTCTCTCCTCTACCTCCTGCTGTCTTCATTCCTCGCTGGAAGTCTTCACCCTCTAGCCGGTCACTTCATTGCGGAGCACTACGTCTACGAGACCGTCACACCCACTGCCCGCAACCCCGAAAACAACGTACCTTTGCCCGAGACCTTCTCCTATTACGGGCCTCTCAACTGGTTCACCTACAATGTCGGTCTTCACAACGAGCACCACGATTTCCCCGCTGTGCCCTGGACCCGTCTCCACCGTGTGCGCGATATTGCTCACGAATTCTACGAAGACCTGCCTCGCCACGAGAGCTGGTGCTACGCCATTTGGCGCTTCATCTGGGACGAGAATGTCGGCATGAACTGCCGCGTCAAGCGTAAGCAGGGTGGCCGTCTCGTCGGAGGTGGTGCAGTTGCCGACTGGAAACAGTCCGAAATCGAGGCGATTTAGATGCAACGCAGAGTTGTACAATAGAACAAGCTGTGAAACCTTTTGTTTTTTTTGGGAATTGCGTTTTGAGTTTTAGTTAGAAAACAAAGTACGGGTGCTTTTGTGCTATTTGCTTGTGTCTGGCCGTGATCTGGACTAGATGGATGGACAAAAGCATTGTGGAGTGCATATCTTGGTGCAGGGCGTTCCTTGCCATGAATAAAATAATGTCATCTTTCCACGTAACTCTAGTTCTCAACAAGTTTATGTTTCAGCAATGTGTCACTACTGGGTGTTATCAGTCCCGGCCGATCAGATTTACAAACGATTAATTGTCACGTCGCAAAAAAGTAGCACACGAAAGTAGAAGAGTCGAGTTGACTATTAAGTTAAAACGCCAAATTAATCAGTGAGCGCGGACGATAGAATAATACGAGACAAGAAAAATACGAGAGCCATCAAGGGCTCAAGTCAAGAGTGTACAGTCGAAACCGTCGTGTGGGGAGCCTCTTCCACCTCCTACCCATCGCTTTTGATCTCCTCCGCGTATCATATCACCTTCAATTCTGCAACCGGAGCCCTGCCCAGTCCGCAAAGATCACCTCTCTTGTTGACTCTAGATCGTCACCACGATTGCCCTTTTGACTGCGGTGCTGTTCCGGGCTATTGAGGCTGTAACGGTCCATTCATGATCTGATATGCTTCCCTGGCACCTTTTGCCTCTCATGCTTTACCCCTACCGTACTTCGAAAATATATGCATGCGGTGATCCTAAATCTCGATGCTGAGTTCTCATGAGCGTCATCAGGTTTGTCTATTAACTTCATCTTGTGAAAAGATCCCCGAATTGTCGGCTTCTGCCTATGTCTAGAAGAAGAAGTAGGCAAGCAAGAAACTGATCAGGCAGAGGATTGCTGCCATCTGCACTGGAACACCCTCAACGGTCTGAGTGACGGCCTGGGCAGCTTGGGCGAGAGGTCGCTTCTCGTCGTCGTTGGAGGCGGACTTTACATTACGCTGTCGGAGACCGCTATCCTTGAGAGCTACAAGCTGTTGTTCGGCTTGGGTAAGCTTAGCCTTGAGCTCCTCGTAGGTCAGCTCTGCAGTCTCCTTGATGGCTGTCGTGGCTTGGCTGATGACGCTCTTGCCCTCGGCCTCCTCGTATGCGGACTTAGGTCTCTCCTCTTCCTGAGAAGGTTCATTAGGGGACTGGTAAGGAGGAGGGGCTGTGGAAGGAGAGTCGTCTCGGGCGCCGGGGGAGGAATATGTGCGGGAGACATCCGGTGTGTCGTTTACCTGGAGGCACATAATTAGTTCTCAATTGCAGAATCCAGAGCGTTGGAACTTACGCCATTAGCGATGGCCTGTTTGTTGGGCGTGGACAGTGGCCGGTTAGAGGCTGTGTTGGCGTCGGAGCCAGCAGCCAGCCAGTTGACTCGAATCTTGCGCTCGATGAGGTGCGCCTTATCTGTTGTCTCAAGCTGGTGGCCATGTGAGTTGATGCAAGCCGAGGTACACGGACTACTAGATACATACCACGTTGGCAACGCTAGCGAATTCCTTATCCGCGGTAATGGGAGTGGATTGAACGAGGAACTTGTCACGGCATCGTGCGTCAGGGGCAGGGTCCTGCTTCATGGCCTGAAGTAGAACTAGACGACTGTTAAAGGATGGCGATCAGAACTATATCGGAGCAAACTCACCAGAGACATCGAAGCTCTGGCCGGCCTCAATGCGGCCTGCATTTGGTCGAACACAGTATCTAGTGAGGTGTCAGGTTTGCGATACGAAGGGTCCAGAGAGTGGGGCAGGCATACTGTTTGGGCGCAGTAGTCTTGACCTTTGAAATGTGTTAATCAAGTTGTCGCGTGAGATACCGCTGCCATCTTACCTTGAAAGCCACAGGAGTTGGGTTGGGGTTCTTGAGGGTGAGAATCTGCGAAACCTCGGTGGTAAAAGGGCCTGACAATCATGTTAATCATCCGCTGCCCCGTTGTCGCCCATCCCGGATCACGCACGCTTAAAGGAAAGCTCGAAGGGCTCGATATCGACCGACATGGTGGTTGATTATTGTTGTAAAAGGGTGGATTGAGGATGCAGATGTCGGTTTGTGGTGTCGCGAGATTGCTTCTGGTCCGTAACCAAGTGGAAACGTGGCAACGGCAGGTATGGACGTTGATGAGCAAGGGGGGAGTTAGATTATAGATGGAGTATGGAGATACGAGGCTGCGCAGAATCGATGAGATATGGATTAGGCCAGGAAGCTGGTCGCGTGTGAGAAGGAAGAAGATTGGTGACGAAATAGAAGCAAAGATTGGATGAAGTGGAGGTGGTGTGGTGAGGATGGAAGGAGAAGTGAAAGGCAAGGCAATGGCAGGTTTGACGTTTGTGCCGCCTACGACGTAATTGCTTCTGGTCCAGCTAGGTGCGCTACTCTCTTTGCCTCCCGCCCATTTCCCAGTTGAGTCGGTTCAGGTCCAGGCGGTTGCTCCAGGGCCGCACGAGCCAACAGGGGATTTAAACTCCGCTATCAGTGCAGGCACTACAGCACTTGACCTCATTTGCTTGAATTCATTGGCATTTAGATTAAAGCCACAGAACCTTTGGGTTCTTTCTTGTCAAACGTCATTCTTGGTGTCGCTCCTCTTGTTGTTTACTCCCACCGCAGTCCACTTTGTTATCGAGTGTCTATTTGCCGCCCACAAAAAAAGGTTGTAGGTTGCGTCAGAAGCAGACCCACGGTATGCAGGTGTTGCATTGGTCAGCAGTGGGAAAGTTGCAAACCGAAAAATCAGGGAATTGAAGGCATCATGGTATGAACAGGTCTAAGACCAGATGCGCAATCCTGTGTGGGCGTAGCGCCAGAGCTTGACAGCTATTAGCGCAGCCATCAGGGACACTCATTCTTTGTTCAAATTTGCCAAACATCTCTCAGGAACTCTGTGATGTTTGTTTCGATGCTTATTGGAGGAGGATAATCGAGTGTTTATGTTTTCCCAAAGCCATTGATCAAGAAGTGTCCGTGTCCAAGGGGAAGTCGAGACCCTGAGATTGAATATCCTGGAGCCAATTTCATGATATGCTGAAAAGAAATGAAGACTCCTGCCACGTAACTTACGCGACTAATACCCAAGATAGAGCACAGCGTTTCATAGTCACAAGATCCATCGCATCATGCGGATTTGAACTACACGCTCTTCGAGAAAATAAGGTGTTCTTCTCTCAGACAAGCTGAAGTCGCTCAAAAGCTGTATCAATTGGGCACATTGTACGGCGTAGTCCTCAGTTGAAAATTGAGCCATTCTTTTAACTTCTCGTGATAATTATTCGACATTTCATTTCCTGGAGTATTCCTTTTGCTGCTCCTATCCTAGTAGCCTCTTCATAGACCGTTCCTCTCGATGACTGACTCCATGTAAAGGCGCCTTTGCCATACTACGGCCTGGGCAAAAGTTACAAGAGGCACATTGAGGTAAGGTAGGTATCTATGATATACCAGCATCCGCATATAAAATACCTAGATCATCAACTCAATCCATCTCAAGGTTCACCTGTTCATAGAGAATTCCCAGATGTATCGCATATTTGCGAGTATGAGATAAATACAGCCACACAACAAGTAATCAATAAGTAGTACTTCTGCATAGCCACAATATTCGTGTGTGCTAGCCTCATCAATTTTCACGATTTTTTGCGACTCGAGCGGCAAAGTGCATCACTGGTTAGAACACATGGAATCCCAAACGCCGCACGTTGTGAGCCAGTCCCAGTACGCAGTCCGCTGCTTACTGTCGAAGGGTGGGAGACATGGAAGAATGTTTGGGGTGATGACGTTAACAAACACCTACAAAAGCTTCCATCGACTAGGCACGCAAAGACTCGATGTGGTTTTAGAAAACCAAAGCCAAAGAGAGGCCGTTTTGCGGTTGGCGCGATGAATGAATACCAAATATGGATTTATCACGACCTGCGAACTGTTGATCTAGGACTTACTTACATTAGTGGGCGTCTAGAGGGACAGGACGGCTAAAAATATCCTAGACATCGAATACCGTCGTTCGAAGCAGTCACATCCAGCCTACCACAGTCCTCCAAAGCCAAATAAAAAGATGGAGCCAGGCTCACAGGAACGCCATTTGCGGGTAGGACCCTCGTATTAGATCGACACGAGGCAGTGCCACCAGGGCTACTCCATTTCTCTGCTCCTCTCCTACGTTACAGTGCAGTCGAAGGAGTCCTGGAGCATCCGCATATGGCGCGCCAAAGGGAAGAATGTGCGTGCGACCTCAAGAGCAGGGTCCGGTAGGGTTATTTGTAGAGCAATGGCTTTTGTATTTATACGATCTGATCCCCAGGTCGTGTGGACTGGACTGAATCTGAGTAGAACAGTTCTGTATATCATATCTTTCTCTAACATTCGCATCTTGAGAGCATTACTCTGCGGTAGACTCGAGATTATCACGCTCAACCAAACCCTCATCACTCTTACCACCTTCAACATGGGCTGCAATAATTCTCGTCATATCCTCGAGATGGAGTCTCGCCCTGTACGCCCTGTGACACTCTCAAACCACTCCGCTGGTTCTATAATGATGCCCTCCTCCATCCTCCAAGACTGTCCAGATTCCTCGGAGTTGAACCGACAGCAAATCATCGATGCCTTCCAGCAGATGGCCGAGTATCTGAACGAGTGCGGTGCCAGCATAGATTGCATTGCAGTCGATGGTGCCGTCAACACACTCTATCTTCGCTCAAGGGAGTCAACGCATGATGTCGAATTTATACTCAACGACCCTGATTCAAAGGAATGTAATACCCTCAACAACGCCGCCAGCTTCGCCAATAGCCAAGCCCAGGGGCGTCTCGGTGAAGCGTGGTTCAACAACTCGATGCAACTGTTCATGCCTCGAAATGTCCAGTCTGGCCTCATCCGAGAGGCTAAGAAGCAAAATGAAGTTGTCTTTGAGCACTATGGTACCAGTGGCGGTTTGAGAGTGTACGCTGCTCCCTGGTCATTTGCCTTGTGCAGTAAACTCAACAGTCTTCGCGACATCGATCGATCTAGCGATATGCATGATGCAGTTGCTTATCTATATCGATACCTGAGACTCACTGGGCAAGACTATATCATTGCTCAGCAGATCTACGAGTGGTGTGAGGAGTACCATCAGGACGTGTCGCGGGAGGTCCTGAGGCGCTTGGAAGAAGTGTATTCTCAAACGCACGGAAACTGGCCCATTGTATGGAATTAAGACGGAGGCTCAAGAAAGCCAGGGAAGAACAAGGAAATTGTGCCGCATGGATGTTGGACATAGACAGCATGAGCTTATGATGATACCCGGGTCAATTATTGAACCCACTTAATGATAATATTGGATTGGATATATGAATATGTTATGCTTGCACATGGCGTAAAGTACAATACTTTCGGTTTCTTCGTGTCCATAATAACGAGTTCTACTTTGGCGAGCTATCTCAATTGAGTTATTTCGGTTTATCTCTTGAGTGCTAGCCTGTGATATCTCTAAGGCTAGGTCACAGACAGGTTACTGTGCTTATAACCACGAGAACAAGACCCTTGATTTGGTAGGTTTGACTATGTTCGGCAGTGTGAAAACATCTTGTATAACTCCCAAATATTGATATGTTTATCGAAGTATAGGCAACAAAGCAAGAAGTACGATACAAAGCAACTGTTTTTTGTGTCACGAGTACATCCCTTGCTTAACCGTAGTAAGCCCGGCTCTAGATGGAACGGCAGTCATGTCACTGAGGCAGCGGCTTAATGACGTTTCTTTAGACTTTGCCTAAGCTCAGGTCCCGACTTTACGAACAAGCATTTCAACACACAAGAATTGAGTTAAATTCTCTCATTAACTCGAACTAAGAAATCTCATTGATTGCCTCAACTTAGAATTGTATAACAACAGATAATTTCTGGCGCTTTCCCCCGAACTTGCGTCTCGCCCCTCAATCAACCCCACCATCTACAAACAAGACATCACCGCCAATATGCCTTCCGATCTCGATACTCTCCTGGATATGGGCTTTGACAAGGAGAGAGTTGAAATTGCTGTCAAAAAGACTGGAGGCCGTAAGTCGCAGCATGGTACGTCTTGTTCTAAGCTAATGTTCAATAGTCCAGGGTGCTCTTCAATGGCTTGAGGACAACCAGGACAAGCCTATTGATGAAATCAAAGCCGCTGCCGCTGAGAAGGAAGATGATGACGACGAGGACACAGAGGCCAAGATTGCAGAACTCGAGACTGGAAATGCTAAGTCTTTGGTCTGCAATGAATGTGGCAAGCGATTCCGAAACCATGATCTGGCCACCTATCATGCAACCAAGACGTATGTAATCCTACGGTGATATTATCACTTGACCCTGAATAATTACTGACTTTTCCTCAAGCGAGCACACCGACTTCTCGGAATCAACAGAAGAGATTGCTCCTCTGACCGAAGACGAGAAGAAGGCCAAGCTTGAGGCGCTGCGTGAACGTCTTCAAGCCAAGAAGGCTATTCAATCTGTTAAGGACAAGGAAGACCAGAAGCGTAATGAGGTAACAAGGCTTCCATGTCTATGAGTTTCAGTCATGTCTAATTCATTGTAGCAAATTCGCCAAAAGTCTACCAGGGAGAGTCACGAGGCCAAGGAAGAGCTAGCCCGCAAGCAGCAGATCAAGGAAGCTGCCCAGAAGCGACAGGAGAAGCTCGACGACCAAGAGGCCAAGAATCGCATCAGGGCCAAGATCGAAGCTGACAAAGCTGAGCGACGCCGAAAGGCAGAGGAAGCCAAGGCAGCCCGTGAGGGCCGCGCCCCTCAGGTCGAAGCTGTCACTCCTGCTGCGGCTGCTGCACCTAAGCCCAAGAGCAACCACAATGAGGCTCGACTTCGACTACAGACAGCTGGCGGAAACATCACCAAGACCCTACCTGCGGAGACAACACTATTCGAGTTGGCGCAGCAGGTACAGAGCGAGACAGGCAATACTGTGTCAAGCTTCACAATGACATTCCCCCGCAAGACCTTTGAGGGCGACGTCGATCTCTCCAAGACTCTGAAGGAGGCAGGATTAGTGCCATCAGCTGTTCTGATTGTCAAATAGAAGGTTAGGCATTAGAGACGTAAGAGAATATGCATGGCTGGCGTTGGTTGAGGTACGATAGCCGTGGAAACACTACAAGGAACATAAAAGTCCTTCAGGTAGAGATAGAAGATTTGCAATAGCAGCATGACATCACAGGCTCTTGCGCGTTGATCACATGTTGAGAAGGAACCCATATTGAACTCAAACCACCCATGGCGGGACTTTTTTTTATCAGAGCCTTTGAATTGACCAATTCTCCCTCCGCGAAACTCCGTTGAGTGCATTCGTCATAGCGTCGTATGAAAGAAGCTACTCTGTCCATGGCGCAGGATATAGTGCCCGCTCTCCATCCTGTATGATCGATTGATTGGAAACCCCGAAGCCATGCAGTCGAAGTACAAAGAACAAGGAAACAGTCGTAGCGGCGTAACTTCTTAGTCGAAGAGACCGAAGCCCATATCCTCGTCAGACTCCTCCTTCTCTGTAGTGG
This sequence comes from Fusarium graminum, assembly GCA_013266165.1. Taxonomy (NCBI): domain Eukaryota; kingdom Fungi; phylum Ascomycota; class Sordariomycetes; order Hypocreales; family Nectriaceae; genus Fusarium; species Fusarium graminum. The sequence goes on along the minus strand of JAAGWP010000027.1, from coordinate 99,760 downwards.
TTGTCAGCAATCCATATAAGTCCGTCGTAGTTCGTGGGTCAACGTACCCTCCTCCTTGGCCTCCTCAGGGGCGGCCTCCTCAGAGGCACCGGCGGCAGCAGCACCACCGGCGGCAGGGGCGGCACCGCCACCGGAACCGACGTTCACGAGAAGGTCCTTGACATCCTTGCCCTCAAGAGCCTATAAATAATAAATCCGTCAGAAAATCGTAGTCCTGGAAATGGTGCTGAAGTCGCTGGGAATATCGGTTCGTACCTTGGCGAAGATGGAGGTCCAGATGGGCTCAACATCCTCGACCTTAGCGGCCTTGATGAGGGTCTGGAGCTTGTCGGCCTGGAGAGTCGCGATGACGAAGTTAGCGATCACGCACACAAATTCGAGAAATCGCGGGGTGGGCGCAAGAGGAGTTAACGTACGGTGATCTCAACACCGTCGTCGGCGAGGATCAGGGCCGCGTAGGACGAAGCGAGCTCGGCGTTGGACATTGTGAATGGATTTTGACGTGCGGGTGGGAGATTGTAAAGTCTGCACGAAGTCGAGTCGTTTGTGGTTTGAAGTCGAATATCACCAAATGGAGCTTACCACAGAAATCCTGGTCGAAATTCGGTTGGAGGGCTTTGAAGACCTAAAAGTGGAGGGTTCAAAAGATTATCCGATCCGTGGGTGCCGTTGCTGTGAGTCGCCCTCCGTGATTGGTTTCATGCAAACGAACCAATAAGCGCGGCTTCCAGAGATGCCTTGCGAGCTGCGGCGCCTCTCCCCCACCTTGGCTGAGGACCCCCACTAAAAGCCATAGCACCTTAACCATTGTCGTCATGTCAGGCCTTGGTCAATGCCGCAGGCGGAAGTGGATGGAAGTGGAAGCATGAGGGGGTCTGTTGGGGTCTGGGTCTGGGCCTGGGTCTTGAGTGACAGCATTCTTGGTCAAGACTGGAACCAAAGACTCCAGCTGAAACGAAGTGATATCTTTTCTCCGCGATCCATCACTACTCGGTCAACTCCATCATCAACTATTTCGCCCTTTTAGTGCTAACCTCCAACTTCATTCCTGCAGCTTGGCATTCTTGTCTTAGCGCGTGGTAACAAGTTATCGTGACTTACTTCGCGCCTAGCTCACCACGACTCTCTCCACTCGAGGTCGACTCAACTTTCTCAATAACCAGCCCCGCCGCCACTGCATCGATTTCCGTCATCATCAGAGCCTCAGAGAAGTTGCGCAAAGGACAACCGACAACCGAGAAAGTTGCAATTGAACAGCAGCTGTCAACATGGATACTCCAGCAATCCCAATGCCACGGGACCCCCGGGAACAAGCTATTCTCGAGAACCTACAGCTGGTCCGAGATCGCCTATTGCTTCTCAAGCAGGACCGCACGAACTATATTCGAACCCAGGATGTCATGCCTCTGTTTGATGATACGATGGACCAAGTCAAGGAGCTTACCGTTGTTCGCGCCGCGACAGGTGATAAGGAGGAGAACAGATGTATGTCATGATGCGTGACTGCGACAAAAGTCAAAGATATTTACGATGGTTTTTGCAGTGGACAAGGTTTTGGAGAGCTGCTTCCAGCTACTCTCCCTATTCTATCTTACAATCGGACGAAACAACGAGGCGCCAGCGACCTATGCTATGACCTCAACAGTCAAGCGACTCCTCGATCATCTCACCGAAGCCGAGCTATACTCCGCCAAAGATCTTGGAAGTATCCAATCTACACTTGGGGACTTGTCCAAGAGCATTCGCGACGCTGCCCGCGACCCATCTCCCGATAAGCGACACCCACCATACATGCTCACGCTTCTTGAAAATCGCGTGGAGCTTTGTAATTCGACTTTGTCGAGGCTTCAGAAACGACTACAAAAACTACCCGGGTATCTTTTGGAAGCCCATGAGAAGCTCATCTCAATCTTGAGATCGATTTCCTTGGCTAACACAAAGTCTAAGGTTAGCAGGCTCAGAACTATATGACGAGTACAAGATGAACTGACATGGATTAGTTCTCCATAACGGAGGTCAAGAAGCTACGGAATCAAATCCTAGAGATCGGTGAGAAACACAATGGCGGCACGTTCACGGCAGAAGACGGAACCCTAGAAGAGGGGGGCGAAGTACTTCGAGACTTGTACCACCGCTGCGTCCGCTGGTCGGACATGGTTCTCGAGAGGTAAGGTGCTGGATGATACCACACAAACGCATACTGACCGGTCTCAAGACAAGGAGAGGTGGCCGAGCAGTGGCGACCGATTTACGATACGCTGATTCATATTCGCAACGATCTCGAAAAACTTTCCCTCACACAAGCATGGTCACTACGAGAAACAGATTTGTACGACTTCCAACGGCAACTGGACAGGATCGATGAGAGCCGACAGAATGGAAACTGGGTGGATGATAGAGGACGGCCAGCCGACCTTTGGACTCAACGGACTTTGCTATACCTGATCCGACGATCATATGCTTACATCTACTCGTTCATGTTGGCATCCGAACCAGTGTCTGAAGCTCTTCTACCAGTCTACAACCAGCTCCAAACACTGAAGCGTTGTCTCGTGGAGGTCAAGAAAAACGGAGGTGTCTCCTCAGTACGAGAGCTGTACCCTTACAGCATGAAGGTATGTTGAATAATCAACAGTGGAATGTTTCGTTCGTCTAACCAGCTCCAGCTCAACTCTCTCGATAACATGAAAGTGGACGGCAAATTTGTTGTCAATGGCGACATTCCTGAAGGACAAGGTAGCGTCTCTGAGCTATTGGCTGAATGTTTCGACCTCAACTATGAACTGAGGCTTACTGCGGAGGAGGCAGCAGAAAATGCTGCAAATAACGACGAGGCTTGAACCACCTATATTACATGATCAAAGTGGGGTATGAGATAAGAAAGAAGTTTCATATGGAACTCGTGTACGATGGCGTTACTATTACCTGAAGTGGAATTCATGGGTTCGGGCGGCTCTTGCTTGTGTTGTTTTTTGTATAGTTTGGGCTGGCTCTGGTGAGGTTGCTAATGGGTTCTTCGATGCATTCGTTGTGGTACAATACTTGCAAACAACGGGGTGTGGTTACTCCAAAGAACGGACTTAATGCAATGAGTGTGAGACCAGAGATATAACAGGGATTTGCGGGACAATTGGCACTTGTGTTATCAACTATGTGGTTTGCTTCAAGACTTGCTAATTTAAACGCTCGGTAATGACTTCAAAGTATCAATTCGTTCTAAAGGCAGCCTTAAAAGGATAAATTTGTACCTGTACCATTTATTAGGAACTCTGTTTGAATGAACTTCTTTTTGCTTGCTTACCTTGTCCATGTCCCAAACGCCAGACGTAGCATAGATATCTTTGCTCAGTTGCTCTCGCACCTCTTCCACAGATTCGGCAACGCAGACAAGCGTACTGCCTGCAAAGTCCAGGCTACTGGGGCTGTCGTTTTTAGGAATACTGTTGAGGATAGCACCTGCATACTACATCAGTCCTGTTTGTTGTAGTTGGGAGATTGGCTGAACCCAGCTACATACCACCCATTTTCCAGCTACCGTCTTCGACGTGAGGAGTCATGTTCTTAAAGTGAGTACTGACGATCTGAGTAAGCTGAATATAGGAAACAGCTAGGTCAAGACCTACCTTCGGACTTCGAGACGCTTCTCAAGAGCGTTGGGCTTGTCGTGGACAACAACGAGAAACTCGTACTTGCCAGGAGGGACAGAGACTGATGAGGAAGCCATTGTTTGGATGGTCTTGAAGCGAGGTACGATTCTGGTTCTGGTAAGTGAGAATGCAAGACGAGAGGACATTTCTAGAAGCGTGTTGCTGTGTTTATGTAGTCAGCCAAAGATGAGGTGCTCTCCGAGTTGCGGAGTTGTAACAGCCGTTACACTACCGATAGGGTGGGGTAATTGGTCTCAAGGGCGCGGTGATGCATACGCCTTTTTAATGATGAGGTTTAGTGAGGACAGTTGCAATTCTTAGTCGTAGATTATCATTATCAAATCCGATTTGCACATTCTGGTACTTGCAATAAAATAATATTGGCAGGTTCTACGTTTGTCGGAGCATCACTTGGGTGTTGATTGGTCACAATCATGATCTTCAATGTTGAGAATTTGATTGACAAAACAAATAGGTTCGCCAATAACTATCAATTGAACTATTTCAAGAAAACCGTATTACGAGACGGTGATGGCACGACTGCAGTTTGAAAAAGCTCTCATATCAGTAACATATACAATTGGAGCATCGCATAATAGGAAATGATGATATGTAGGGTAGTTCATCTGCCAAGAAGCGACCCTAGGTCAATTCCGTCTTATAGCCGTGTGAACGAGAACGAGTGTGATCTACAAACCACTAGCCAGGATGATAACCACGATCGAAACTATTACCGAATCAGACCAAATCAAAACATCCATCAGCCCTGGATCCCGGAAGCCGGCACAGGCTGACGGGCTCTTAATCCAAGTTAGCTCTTACAGCCCCAGTCTTGGAAGATGATAACGGGTGATCGTTCTCGTTCTCGTTCCAGCTCCAAATGATTTTCTCTTGTATCATCTCTTTTGGCTGACCTGAGTCGACTCATAGTCTCATCCCTCTCTTCAATGGACCAGCAACCACGTAAACGCGCGGCGAAGCTATTCCACAAAAAGTCCCGTAATGGGTGTCAGCAATGTCGCAGCCGACGTGTAAAGGTACTGTACTTGCGCTTGGCCACTAGAGCTTATGTGTAATCTGTGACTTACTACTTCTCAAGTGCGATGAGATCAAGCCGATGTGTGCCCACTGCAACCGTCTCCAATTGCATTGTACATATGATCGTGTAATATCACCCAATAGCAAACCTCCAGCCGAGGCCGTTGTTGAGCTGCCAGAGTCAGAGGCTCGCAGGAGGCTGGAACTTAACCTATTCCATCAATACATGACGGATACGGGCCCGTCTCTTGCTGTGGATGACACCACAGTCAATCTCTGGGTCAAAGCTATCTGCCGATTGGCTCTCACATCTGATGCTCTGCTGTACGCTATGTATGCGGTAGCCGCTTTGCATACTGAGCACCGTAGCGAGTTCAAGGATCTGGAAGCTAGCGAAACTTGTCGAACTTATCTTAACATGGCGATTCGTGAACACCATAAGGACGTCGCAGAGATGAAATCCCAGAACATAGAGTCCATCTGCCTGACCTCCAGCATGCTGCGTATTTACGGTTTTGTCCGGCTACAAGGCCGTCCACAGCAGCCATATACTCCTCCTATGGACTGGTTACGCATAACAGGTAGCAGCACGGCTCTCTTCAGGAAATCGTTTGATCTCATCAAAGACAATCCCAAATCCGTCGTCTATGAGATGATCGAGAGCGCCTCCGATTTTCTTGACGACAGGGAGAGCGAGGAACTGCGGCAGGATTTGAAACACTTGATGAGCCGTGAGAAACCACACGAGCTGGAAGAGCATTGGAACTCTGAGACCGAAGCAGCATATGCAGGCGCGCTCAGCCTCATTGGCGGTATAAGAAAGGCTCTGGATACTGAATGCCCTGCTAGAAGCGTTGGAAGGAGAGCCGTAGTTTTCCCCATGATGGTCAACAAGCGATTCGCAGATATGGTGGAAGAGCTGCGTCCACGGGCGCTTGTCATCCTTGCGCATTACTTTGCTCTTCTGGCGATACTCAATCGAGTCTGGTGGATTGGCGACGCGGGACCCAGAGAGGTTCGAGCCATTGCCGCCATCCTGCCTGGAGAATGGCAAGGGCTGCTTCATTGGCCAATGGAGGTTCTGCGGCAACAGGCCGTGACTAGAGAAAACGAGGAATAAGTTAGGGCTGAGAGTGTGAGATTGCGTTGACTGCAGATCTGGGCTGTGCTTTGCTGGGCTGTGACTATCAACACCAAAAATGGGGTTCCACTATATGAATATGCTCGCTCTCGTTATCGTTCAGCTCTTGACACGATTGGCCAGGGGCGCCTAATGAGTCGCGTCGAAACCATTACCGCAACGGGATGAACATGATGTGAAAGAGGCAACCATTATTATGCTGATTCGATTCGACTATATTAATATCGATCATGCTCTTGGTTTTCAACTTCTTCATCCAGAACAACCATCACTTCTTTACCTACCACTTACACCAAAATGACAGACTCCATCGCTGCAGCCAAATTAGCCATCTACATCATCCTAGTCCAACCTGCTATATATTGCCTTTTCAAGCACGGAAAGACAGGTTTCTTCGGATGGCTCTATGTGCAGATTTTCTGTGTGCTCCGCATTGCCACCGGCGGTATTGGCCTTCATGGTGCCACCTCGACGGGATCGGTTATTGTTAACAGTATCGGTCTGTCACCTCTACTGCTGGCTGCCTCTGGGATATTACACGAGGCGTGAGTATCACTATTTTCAGATACATCCGTGCGATTTACTAACAAGTCAATAGTCGAAGAGCGACAAACCCCAGACTCAACAGGCGACTTGACATAGTCCTTGAGGTGAAATACCATGGCCTCGTCGCAGCAGCTATGGCACTTATCATTGTGCCCGTGGTAAACTCGCAAGGTGGAAATCCCAGCTCGAGCAACAAGACTCTCCTCACAGTTGCGTCTGCACTTATGGCATTGGCATGGTTGCTGCTTGTGATTTGGGCTCTGTGGTCTCTGGGCAAGTCTCAAGGACTATCCACAAGCAAGCGCATTCCTTCATTCCACGGTGGAAGAGTAGTAAGTCATACAAGCCCTTACATATCACAGTGTCAATGACTAACATCCACAAAGCTGTTGTACGCCACCTTCCTTACTCTCCCACTCCTCGCACTACGTCTTGCATACGCCATTACCTATCTCCAACTTCAAATCTCCCACCCGGAGTCAGGGTTCTTGACCTCCAAAGCTGTTCAAGTGTGTCTAGGCATGGTGCCCGAGATTGTGATTACTGTCATCTTTCTTTTTGTCGGTGTCAAGACACGGTCCCTGAAGCATGAGATTGCCAAGTTGGACTACTCACAAGCAGATGACGAGAGTCACGAGATGCAAAGATAGCCTATGCGGTTACTGGTGGAGGATGATTCATAGTATGTAATGGGAGTGAGGTCTCGGGTGAATTTTTTGTGGATGCTGAGGGGAGTAGATGTGATTCGAATTGCTTGATGTTTTGAATAGCTGAGTAGATTGGCGCCTTGTTCTTGTAGAGTTTTCCTAGTTATAAAAGAATAGAATAATAATACAGGCTTCACTTTACTCACAATGCACTACTAGGGGCCTTTGACTCATACTGCAGTTTCTCGAAAATATACTCCAGACATGACGTGTAAAGCACAATGCCAGAAGCCGAAGACTTGGTGAGATGATCTGTTGCCTCACAAAGTAGCTCTGTCAAGCGAGCCACTACAGCTTGGACCCTTGACCAACGACAAGACCCTGTTTTAAAGCAAGGAAGATCGACTAGCATGATAGAATTGTGTGTCATTTTTTGCCCATGAGGACTGATACTCAATCTTGCTCTCAATAATGGTATTCAGAGCACATCATACGTCATGATACAATGTGATTTCTATTTGAGCTTCGTCTCGTTATGAAATCACCAAATGGATAAACCCATTAGTCAAAACTTCCTCCTCCTCAATCATTTCAGTAACAAAATTTCCCATCATGGGTCCAAAACTCGCATCATAACTTGTTTCCATCGGCCACTCCCGGAGAGCACGGAGTTGTAAACGCCGGGCTCGCTCCGCTTCAGCTCCGACAAAGCATCGGTGTTGGTTCTCCGTGCATATTCGCCTTGTGAAATGGACCAAAAAGGAACCCCCGTGGGGAAAATCTATCTCGAGAGTGTTCGGCCGGGCCGGAGATGGAATGGTCAAGAGCAATTGGATGTTTTGTTTGGGCGATCCCCAGCTGCCTCGTGAGCTGTCGTGCCACTTTATGACAAGCCAAAGTCGCGCAATTGTTGGTGGGGGAAGTTTAGTTAGAGGTGCAGGGAAGTCAGCTGGCCCATAGTATTGTGTCATTGGCAGGGTCCTGTAAATAGACTGTAAATGATATAACATCTCAGCGTTTGTCTCTCATTTCTCAGCCATTTCAATCATTCGCATATGTATTGAACAGATAAGAACATAACCACCTAAAGACCCAGTCCATGCCCTACATCATACCCGAAGCCCCATCTCTCAACGACAAAATCTACCTCCACTCCACCTACACCCTCCAACAACACGCCATCATGGCACCCTCAGTCTACATCCTTCTCCAGCGCGACACCGAATCCACAGTCACAATTATCTCTGTGTTCCTTGATCTCCAGGACGCCAACGCTGCGCTCCTACACCAAGCCCGGGAAGCCGGCGTTGACCCTGCGACCGCCAAGCCGGCTGCTGGAACGTCCAGCTCAGACGTCAAGGACTCACTCAGCAAGGAACCTCTTCGCTGGGAGGCAGCCGACGGCACATCTGCCTGGGTTGAGCGTCATACCGTGACAGGTCGCAAGCACCAGGCGCCTGGCGCTGCTGACAAGCCAGGACTCAAGAGGAACGACAGCCGGCTTTATGTCAATGATGACGACGATGATGTGATTGTAGTTGACGACCACGACGGTCACTACGATTGAGAGAGCAGGATAGAGAAAGGCTCGAGTTTAGATTCATGAAATGAGAGAAGCCATTTGATACCCTGAGACCTTGGGGCGAATCGACTAGAGAGGAAGAGTATTGTGTACAGGCTAGACAGCGTGTAACGAATGGATTTTCAGTAGCAATTTTATAGCGAAGCTTCATTAATATTCGAAACAACGTCTATCTAACTTATTGAGCATGCATCTACCTGTATCATATAATTCTCTAACATTAAGTATTCTTTATACCTCTAACCCATCGCCATTTCTACAGCTTAGCCTTGGGAGCAGACATCATGGTCTCGGCCACGATTCTCCTCTGGATCTTGCCAGTTGCCGTCTTGGGCATCACCTCGGTGAAGTAAACCTAAACCGTTGTCAGTATTCGCGTCTCAGATGCAAGTTACTATTTGCCAAACTCACCTTTTTGGGGACCTTGAATTTGGCAGAGCGCTCCTCGACCCAGCCCTTGAGTTCCTCAGCTGTCAACTTCTCACCGTTCTTGAGAACAACGGCTACACCAATATCCTGGCCGTAGACCTCGTCAGGGATAGCAAAGCTGACAGCTTCGCTGATGCTAGGGTGACGAGTCAGGACATTGTCCAGCTCAATAGGGCTGATCTTTTCGCCACCCTTGTTGATGAGCTCCTTGATGCGGCCTGTAATGGTAACGTAGCCGTCCTCGTCCTTCTTGCCCTGATCGCCGGTTCGGAAGAAACCGTTCTTGTGGTAAGAGGAAGCGTTGGCCTCAGGGTTGTTGAGGTAGCCCTTGGTGACATTTTCGCCAATAATGCAAATTTCTCCCTCTGAGCCCTGAGGAACCTCCTCACCCTGCTCGGTAAGAATCTTGACCTCGACGCCCTGTCCAATACCAACGGTGCCAGCCTTTCTCTTAGCGGGGGGGAGAGGGTTGGATGTCATCTGATGCGCAGCCTCAGTCATAGCATAAGCCTCGAGAACGGGTGCACCGTATGTCTCCTCAAGTTGCTGAAATACGGTGGGCGATAGCGGGCTGGAGCATGATCGAATGAAGCGGATGTCGGGCTTGGGGCTCGGGGGAGGGTTCTTGAGCAGGATCTGATGGATCGTGGGGACGGCAGTGTACCAATTGGCCTTGTGAGTGGTGAAATCGGCCCAGAATTCTTTGGCAGAGAACTTCGTAGGAACGACCATGGAGCCGCCGGTGAACAGAGGAGCCAGAAGACCGCAGAGAAGGCCGTGAACGTGGAACAGAGGCATGACCAGCATGGTTCGGTCCTTTGAGGTGAGTTGATATGTGTTCTTGATGTTGTCTGTAATGAAGTCAGTGATTGATACCGGGGTGAACTACACTACAACATACTCATGGTTCGGGTAAGATTGCGATGAGTGAGAGGGACCTAAGAGTGTAAGTATAAGTCGGTATCGATAATGAAGTGTAGATGTCTGCTCACCACTTTGGGGCGTGATGTAGTGCCGCTATTGACTTGTTAGTTATGAGCCATCGCAAACATGATAAGATACCGACCTAGTGTGAAGGATGAGAGCGACATCATCAGGCTCAGCCGTCAGGACCTGCTCCTTCTTGCCCTTGAGAAGGCCATAGTCCTTAACATCGAGAGCAACCTCACCCTTGACGGCGTCCCAGTAGCACTCGGCGACCGCAGCGTTGAACTTTTTGGCTGCCTTTACGCTGGGAGCACCGGAGTCCCAAGCACCCTTGGGGACAAGAACAATTGAGCTCTTGACGTCTTGGATGTAAAACTCAAACTCATCCTGCTTGTAAGCCGGGTTGAGAGGCGCAGCGATGCCACGCTGCCAGGAGGCGGCGAGGAACGAGACGATGAACTCGTATGAATTGACGAGGGCGATGGAGACGGGCGCGGCCTTTGCGATACCGAGATCGGCGAGTTTGCGCTGGAAGGCGCTCACGTCGGATTGGAGGTCGGAGTAGCGGACAGTGAGGGCCTTTGACTTGGAGGGCACGATGACGGCCTCTGCGAGCGGATTGCTCTGGTCAATGGCGGTTTGAAGAGTGAGCGCCATGTTGTGTAAGCACTCTATATGACTGATTAGGTAGATTAGACTGGACAGAGATGATGGAGAAGTAGAGACGCTTATAACTATGGACGGTTTCGCGATAAGGGGAATTATAAGGACATGACGTGCTGGACCGTTCCGGGAAACCGGGGGGGTCTCTCGGCATCCATCCGACTATCCACTGCCAAGTGGATTCTCAGGCAGTTTTACGCGTCTAAAGCCAAGGGTTGAAGTTGCCTTGGAGATGTGACCAAGAAAATATTCTGTAGCATAGTTAACTAGGGTCTTGGTATTGTCTGAGCCCCTGAAATAGCTGGTCCCTGGGTTCTGACCGATGAGTCGAAGAGTTGCGAGCAGTTGATGTATGAGAACTCTTCAATTGGTCGACCATGGGTATCCTGTTCACATACAGTAGCCATGGCCTGAATATGGGATGGATACGGATATATTGACGCCCAATTCTCCATCTCGTAGACCACGCCTCACCATTATATGTAATTGTTGACCTCCAAATATGTCTACTACAAACGTCAAGTCCGTACCTACATGAATGCGACTCTGACAAAGTGCCATGTGGCATATGGCTAGAGTAAAGTCCCATCGTCTCATTCTCATTCTCATTCTCAATGTCAACGTTAGGCCAACCTGGGGCACAGCTAATGGACTCCTCCATTGGCGGGGTTTTAGGCTCTGCATCATGCATGTTGGGGGCACTAGAGCCTAATCTCACCAGGCACCTCCACTGCGCTCCATTGGATGCCTTCTGTCTATCGGTTGCGCGGCGCGCTACAGCGCCTTCCTCCTTCCTGTTAATTAGCACAGACTAGTCTATCCGCACCGCACCCTGAGTCTGTATCGAGGCACATCATAAGCTTCCCTTCTGCTGCGCCTCAACTCTCCCCCCCGCCATCGCTGCTTAGTTAACACTTTATACCCTCAACTTACATTTACCAATATTCACCAATTCCACGCATCTGTCCTCACCAAAGACCATTCGTCCTCTGCACAACCTCTGCCCCTGGCTTCACGATCTCATATATGCCTTCATCGCATCCGCGCCGACCGGTTACTCCCCGCTCCTGAGAACGACTGAATACATACATTGCCCATCATGGCGGAGGTGGACGCGCTGCCCACCTTTGGCTTGGAGCTCAAGGTTGGTACTCTCCTTACCCCACGGAAACCTGCTCTCTATAGACAATCGCCTCTTGGGCATCTTCAATGCTTTGCGCCTGCATTAGAACCCGTGTTTCCGCGCTCAAATCAAGATGCATGGCTAATAGATCCTCGTACTAGGATGGTTTCAAACCCGCGAATGCTTGGCTTGGCCATGGCATCGCCTGGCTCGAAGATATTCAGCAATTCTACCGAGAGCGCGCCGCCATCGAGAAGGAATATAGCGCAAAGCTTACTGCCCTTGCTAAGAAATACTTTGAGAAGAAGAACAAGAAGACCGCCCAGCTCAGTGTAGGAGACACTCCTGCCATGACGCCCGGTTCGCTTGAGAGGTATGGAACCATGACTCCAGGATTATAGCTCCCTGAACACCGGCTGATTACTATGCGACAACTACAGCGCTTCCTTGACTACATGGACAACTCAGCTTACGACGCTTGAATCTCGGGCCAGCGAACACGACAAATATGCCAACAATCTAGTCTCACAGGTCGCTGAGCCGCTCAAGTTCTTTGGCGGCCGTTTCGAAGAATTGCGCAAACGTCACTCCGATTATGCCTCGAAGCTCGAACAGGAACGCGACGCCCAATATGCCTCGCTCGCCAAGACAAAGGGTAAATATGACGGTGTTTGTCAAGACGTCGAGGCGAAGCGTAAGAAGACCGAGGCGCACTTCGACAAAGCCAAAACCCAGAATGCCTATCAACAGCAGTTATTCGAAATGAACAACGCCAAGAACACCTATATCATTGCGATCAATGTTACCAATAAGCAAAAAGAAAAATATTATCACGAATATATACCCGAGGTTATGGACAGCTTACAAGATCTGAGCGAGTTTCGGACGACAAAGCTCAACAGTCTTTGGACTGTCGCGACCAGCCTTGAGACCGACATGCTGCAGCAGAGTACCGGTATGATTCAGCATCAGGGTACCGAGATTCTAAGGAACTTGCCGCATCTCGACTCTATGATGTACATTCAACACAACATGGGAGCTTTCAACGAACCACCCGACAAGCACTTCGAGGCCAGTCCAGTCTGGCACGACGATGGTACCATGGTTGTTGACGAGACCGCGAAGGTGTTTCTGCGTAACGTCTTGGGCAAATCCAAGTCGCAGTTAGGAGAATTACGGAGGGAGGTCGATAAGAAGCGGAGAGAAGTCGAGAGCATCAAACAACTAAAGCAGCGAGTCCGAGAAGGGAAGGAGAAGAAGGACGAAGTCGAAGTTGTTCGCACACTCTTCGCAATGCAGGAAAGCCTGCACGCAGTTGACCGTCAACGGTTAACAGCCGAGGTCGAGACATCCACCATTACATCTGTTGTTGGAGATGTGACCCTGGGCGCGAAGAACCACAACTTCAAGAGCCAGACGTTCAAGATACCCACGAACTGCGATTTGTGTGGAGAGAGGATTTGGGGATTGAGCGCAAAGGGCTTTGACTGCCGAGACTGCGGCTATACATGTCATAGCAAGTGTGAAATGAAAGTACCCCCTGATTGTCCCGGTGAGCAGTCCAAGGATGAGCGCAAGAAACTCAAGGCCGAACGCCAGGAAGCTGCGAACAAGCTTCTCAAGCCCAGCGCGACGATGACATCCATGCATTCTAATGCTTCCGCGGATGGACCTGAACTCACTCGGTCCAATACTATGAACTCTCTCAGCTCTCACTCCGCACGCCCATCTTTATCAGGTTCTGTTTCCGGCCATCTTAGTCCATCCGAAGAAACACCACCAGATGGAGTACGGCCAAGTATATCCTCGGCTAAAACATCCAGCACTGTGCGCAAGAACAGAATCATGGCACCCCCGCCAGCAGCTTATATCACAGATTCAGGTGCCAATGGAACGAATGGTGGCGCTCAAGAAGAGAAAAGGGGAAAGATGTTGTATGCTTTTGAAGCTAGCGGTGATGGCGAATTAACAGTCCAAGACGGCCGGGAAGTGACACTGCTTGAACCTGATGGTAAGTATGCACTTCGATTTGTACTATGGCATTTCTAACCCTATCAAAGATGGCTCTGGCTGGGTCAAGGTCCGCGCAGGCTACAAAGAAGGTCTTGTTCCATCATCATATGTCGAGCTCGTTACTGTCGCCGCTGCGCCTTCAGCCCCTGCGCCTGCTGCCCGACCATCGTCTACCTATTCCAATTCAACCACCTCCTCCCTGGCCCCATCAACTAAGAAGAAGGGCCCTGCAGTAGCACCCAGACGCGGCGCAAAGAAGCTCCGCTATGTAGAGGCGCTGTATGAATACACAGCCCAGGCTGACACAGAGCACTCCATGGCCGAAGGCGAACGTTTCGTGCTTGTGCAGGATGACCCGGGCGATGGATGGGTCGAGGTTGAGAAGGCGGGGGTCACCGGAAGTGTGCCTGCGAGTTACGTGCAGGCCGTCTAGAGAACGCGAAAGAAGTGTATGTGCAATGTTTGCCGCTGGAGGATGACGAGTCCTGCATGATGAGTTCCCTTTGTACCAAGCTGGTGCCTGAGCATGAGACCTGGTACGTGTGTAGATGCAAGGCGAGAGAATGGAGCTTCCTGGCTCGGGTTTACCGCGGATCTTTGCATGAGAGCAAAAGAACTGGGAGAAGAGAGGAATTATTTACACTATGGGAAAAGGTGGCATTCATGGGGAATAGTTAAATTACAAGAACTTGAGTTCATCGCGACACAGATGCTGAGCCGCATTAGTATAAAGCTTACGAAGCTATTTCTTGTATAACTTGCCACTGAACCGAACTTACCGGAGAATAAGAGTCATTACATCACGAGTACAGAAAATAGACCAGGGACAAAATATAGGCCGAGAAAGAGTGGCGCCTGTAACCATGCGTGCTGATATGTGAGAAAAGCAAGAATGAACATGCGTTCATCTAAGTGTATATTACATGAATCTTTAAAGTGGGAAACTGCTCAAGTCTCACGGCGCATCGCATCTTCGGTTCATTTCTCATGCATCCGTCCGTCCAGATATACGATCCACGTTTCCCAACCCCTAGCCCGTCAAACATTCTTTCATCGATCATGTCGGTTCTGCGTGTGCATTGCGTTTGCGTGTAAAAAGGAGGGGGATATCATCTCATCCAGAACCCTGGAATAAACGCCGTGCCAAAAAAAGAAAAAGAAATCTAAGAGGAAAAATAAAACCAGAGCCGAAGAAGCTAATTGACTTCATGCTTTGGGATACACCATGAGAGCCCCGTGCATACAGCCGAACGCCGAGTGGGGTGGGTGATGTTGTGAATACAGGTCGGGCATAGTTGTGACAACAATCGATCCGCTGTTTGGATCTCTCCAAAAATCCTGGTTGTAAAGGATCGTCGCGGCTTGATCTCGTGCTGGCGATTGGTCCAGGTCAAACGAGGCCTGCCGAGCTTGGGAAACGTCCTTAGATCATCTGCGCTGTGGGAGCCCCTAAACTGTGATGAAGGCCATCTCTCAATGCGTCTTGCAACTCAGCGATCTGGGCCATCATTGAAAGAGAGTGTTGCGACTGTTGAGTCATGTCGGCCTTTAGCTTCTCGTTTTCCTCCCGAACCCTCTTGACCTCCTCTCTGAGTTCCATGAGTTCCTCGTTGGCCTGTACGCTAGAATGTCGCTTGCGCTTCATGCCCGTCTTCTCGCTGTCGTTTTCATCGGGAGATTGTGCAATGTCGGCGGGAGGTGTGGTTCCATCGGTGTTGGTGTGAACACGGCGCAGATGCTCATTCAAATTCTCCTGTCTTGAAAAGCCTTTGCCTGTATATCGCTTGCAGTTGGGGTGGGGGCAGTTGACTGTGTTTTTGGGCCCTCCGTGTTTGCCGTGAACTTCTCGCTCGTGTCGAAGTAAACCACCAGAATATGTGAATCCGGGAAGGTTTTCGCACCCATCGGCGGGGCATCGATAAGGTCGCTCGTGCTTGTCCATATGTTTGCTGCAGAACGGTTAGCATATTTTTGATATGAAGCAGCACATAGAAAACTTACTTCCACTCGCACTTCCGCGAGAACACTCGAACTTCTTCCTTGCAGTCATCCTGTGTACAGTGGAACTTGCCATCCGGGCCCTTAACAGCCTCTCTCTCAGGCTTGGCTATTGGCTTGATCCGTGAAGCGGGAGGGGGAGAACCGATACTCGGAGACAGGTCTTTGTCGTCGGGTAGAGGGTCGAGGGTTGGTGCTTGCATGGCGGCCTCGATGGGAGAAGGGAATTCGGTATGTCCCAAATCAAGTCGGGTTGCTTCTTGTACAGCAGCGGCATGCTCTGGCATCATCCCTCTGTCGTCTCCAAGCACTCCTGTTGAATCCGGAAGCATCGACGCTTCGGTTGTGTAATGACTGAGCTGCTCAGCAACATCGTTGTCGGTAAATCGCTGGTCGGCGGTGTGATCATGGTCGTCACCGATAGGAGGGTAGCCTCCATCGTGCATGAAATTCCGAGGTTCGAATGCGACACTCATGGTGTCTAAGAATAATGTGTATCGCTATGCGACTGTTGAGAGGCGACGCAAAATTCGCGGTCGCGAGGGATTTATAATCGGTGGTGGTGAACCAAAGCGATGTTCACAGTGAAGACGAGTACGTGTGCTTTATAGGGTATATATCTGTCGATGTTGCAGGGCAGCAGTTGGTTCGTACCAGTAGACGCTTAACCGATTGACAATGAGATGAAGCTTGAAGGTTTGGAAGCCTGAAAATTCTGGTATGAAAAAGCGGAAGGCTACGGAAAGGATGGGGCGGAGAAATGAGAGCTGACGAAATAGATCGAGATTAGTCAGTTTCTGCACGTGATGTCGCGTGCGTGGCGTGGCTGAGCAGAATCGAGTTGTGGCGCCGATGGATCCGAGTCGAAACTAAAATGAAAGCGAATGCGACTTTATTAGTATTTGAATGTTCCAGGCAGGCAATGGCAACGAGTGACTCGATAAGGCAGGTCCCATAATAAGCCGGAAGTCGTTGGGCTTAGGTTCGGTTGCAAGCAAGATCGTGACTCACGCGCCGTGCCTCTGAGTGGCGGCGCATTATGGAGGCGTGGGGAATTGCAAGGCTGCGACGTGAAGATGTACCAACAACACACAAGTACATTTCCGTGGCACGACAGCCGCATTCGCTGCCTTGTCACATCTTCGCTTGAAGAGTGCATATAGTTGGGCCTGGAGCTGTGCGGGCCGTGTCCATGGGTCCGTTGGAGATGCATCTCGACCGGATCTCGTGACTTTCTTCACGACTCTAAACTTGAACCAACTTTGCTTACTGGAAGGACTTGGTCACCTGCCATGATTCCCTGGTACAGCTCGGTGACATGCACTTCTGGCGGGAGCTGCCTAACTCCTGTTCTTCAGATCTCGACATGAACCAGAATACGATCCGGCAAATCGTGATACCTTGGGGAATTCATGTTTAATCATCTTGGAAACTTTGTATCCAATAAGCATCAGCTGGGCACAAAGAAAGATTTTAAAATAGGCGAAGCGCACGACGATGACTGGTCGGTCTCGCTCAGTGTGGCTTTGAACAAATGCTTGACTCATCATCTTGGTCCTTTGGTTGTGAGGCCTCACAACCTTACCTTGTTTCTCAGGTGGCAATAATCGGGGCATGATATAGACAGCTTTGTCATTGTGACCATGCCAAAGAGGAATCGACGTGTTGCTGCTCAAGACCACTGAACCTTGGGCGCAACACACGCGAACTTGATGATGAGTCGATGGCCCGAATCAAGGTTAGGCCGCCAAATGCCTGCAACTATCAGCGCATTGCAGTCCCAGAGGTGGAGTTGTTGCGTGTGTTTCCAAACACCAGCATGAGAGTGGCACGAGTAGATGACGATTGCGGTGACGACGATAAGTCCGATTGAGGCATTGGCGAGACGTGCAGAGCTGCGAGACGTCGCTAAGAAAAGAAGTTCAATTAGCAACGACGACGACTGCGCAAAGATGACCTTGTTTTGGCAATGATTGAGTCGTGGTTGTTGTAAATGAGGATCTGGTTGCAGCGATGATGCAGTGTTGAAAAGGTGAGAAAGAGGGAGGTTGAAAGTAAAGATTTGGAGATTCGGAGACGCTTTGTTGTTTTGGGGTTCGGCAGCCACGAATGCGCAGGTTCTAAGGCATTTGTGCATTTACACCAGAAATATGAGGTTGAACCTCAGGTTCTCTCTCTACGATACAACCTTACAAGGGCCAGGCCCAAAGCAGCTAATACTGACTGAGCTTGTACGAGTTGAGGTTGAACCACTCGAGTTATGTAAATTGTTATTGGCTTGTCGGAACTAATAGAAATGACAATAGAGTTAAGAACGCTGATTGTTGTGAGCTTGGAAATCATGGAATTTTATTTGTATATTCTTTGGGTTGTGTTTTTAAGGATATCCATCCATGATGAGGCACTACTCTTGGTAGAGCGCCCAACAATAGATACGCCAACCCAGACACACTACTGTAGTTCCGGCTGATAAGCCTTGACAGACCGTTCTCTCTACTAACCTTCCATTGAGGATGCTTTTCCCCCATTGCAATCGTCCCGCAAATCTTTGGATTCTGACTTACTTGCTTCTCGGGGCTAAAAGCATGCCCGTGTTTGATCGTGAATGAAGACCATCACAGACCATTGGCGCTTCGATACCACCAACAACGCCTCTAAATAAGTGGCTTGCTGCACTTGATATTGTTCACGGTGCTTCGTGAATTTGAAGCGATACCCCGTGAAAGACCTGGTTTATCAATCCTTGTTTTGGGCTGGACTGTTTGGACGTGACAATGCAACACGCAAGCATTGGTTGGTCCTTACAAAAGCCACACATTCATCGTTAACGGTCAAGCTCACGATTACATTAACGGTGTAAGTATGGCCAATTGATCAATAAACGGTTGGACATGTTCTCAATTCTTTTTATTTCTATTTTCTATATCCCATTCTTATCCTCATCACTAAAGTTATCATGTCTTTAGGCAAAATCACTACGTGCCTCTGGTTCGAAGACCAAGGCGAGGCGGCAGCAAACCACTATGTTTCAACTTTTGCTCCGGATGCCAAGATACTCTCCATCCAGCGCTACACACCCTCGGGCCAAGACGCCGCCAGAGTCATGGCCGTTGAGTTTGAGCTCCGCGGCCGCTCTTTCGTGGCCCTCAACGGCGGCCCGTCCAAGTGGACGTTCAACGAAGCTATCTCACTGGTGATCGACTGCAAGAATCAGGGCGAAGTTGACCACTTCTGGGGCAGACTAAGCGAAGACGGCGACACGTCCCGCCAGCAGTGTGGGTGGCTGGCCGATAAGTTTGGCGTTTCGTGGCAGGTTGTGCCGACGGCGCTCAAAGAAATGATGATATCGGAGGATAAAGCTGCGGCGGGGAGAGCGACTCGGGCTATGATGAAGATGAAGAAACTGGACATTGCAGAGTTGCAAAAGGCATTCAAGGGCTGCGACCAAGACAGTACCTAAACTGCAAAGGGCTTCTCGTCGGTAGATTGCCGAATAAGATCTTGTTTGAGAACCGGTATCTGGGCCGTGTCCGAGACGGCTCTTGCCGGGCCGCGTTGTAACCTTGATAAGAGCCTCTGTATATTTCTTTCCTCCTCATGGAGCGTTTGCCTTGTATTGTGATTCGTTCAAAACTCGATCAATATTCTTTCCATCATTGAGTCTCTCTTATGTCCTCAAACACCCACCGGTGTAAATCACTTCCTTCAGAGGTTGTTCTGTGGCCCGTTTAACTCGACTTAGAACTCCCCCAACAAGTAACGGACCAATGCTTATTCGGTTTTAGCGGCCTTGATCGGCTCGCGACCCCATGCATCTCATCCAATCTAGTATGTAATCGGAACCCTCAACTTTTTTTCATCTTGATAAATCCCCTCCACCCTCTTTTCTATTTTCTCCCCCAACATCATCTTCCTCTGTTTCTTCTCCTTCCTGAAGAAAACCCTCTCGACTGGCATTGTCTCTCTTCCTATTCACTCGACCCGCTGTTGTCACTACCAGAATCAAAATACCGTCGCCTGTAGCGGACTTGTAGCACGCTCCTCCATTGCTTCCAAGTCCTAAGCATGGCAGAGTCCGCTCATGGCTCGCTCGCCAGTACTGGCCGGCCTGATGATCATGCGTCCAAGCCTCAGTTTGCTTCCACTGGGCTTGAGAATCAGGAAGAGGGAAATGCCCGAGAGGGTGATTATGATGTCGAGACGGTTGAGCGTATCTACAGGTTTGTGGCCAACTTCACTTGACATGACATGTAGCTTATCAATTCCCAATACAGAAAGATTGATCGCCGTATCATTCCTGGTAGGTTATCCCTCATCGTGTTCTGAAGCCTTTGACTTACCAGTTCCACAGCCTTCTGGGTTCTCTACTTCCTGTGCTCAGCCATTAGGTCCAACATTGGAATTGCGCAAACCATGAACAAGGACAAGGGACATGATCTCATGACCGTTCTCGGAATGACTCCAAGGGATGTTTCAACTGCCCTCGCTCTCTTCTACGTTGCATATGTCATTTTTGACTGCCCTTCCAATCTCGTCATGAGCAAGCTTAGCCCTCGTCTCTGGATGGCTCGCATCGTCTTCGCAACTAGCGTTATTGGCACTTGTTTCGCTGCTGTCAATGACCCCTGGAGTGTTAAGCTGCTGCGGTTCTTGCTTGGACTTGTCATTGCTGGCATGTGGCCCGGGATGGCCTTCTATCTCACTCTCTTCTACCCCCCCTCACGTACTGGCCAGCGAATTGGTTACTACTTCACTGCTTCCCAAGTATCTGCTGCCGTTGTTGGCCTTGTGTCTGCGGGTTTCCAGCTTATGGATGGTGCGAGAGGAATTGTGGGCTTCCGCTGGATGTTCATGGTCTATGGCCTGGTCGGTATTGTTCTGAGTGTAACCCTTCTGTGGTGGCTCCCAGATCGTCCACTTGCGCCTGGTCAGACTAGACCAAAGACAGGTCTTTTCAAGTGGCTTCCTGCTACCCCCGAGGTCCTAACAGGACAGGACGCCGTTATTCACTACCACGACCTTCGACGAGTTTACCACTCCCGCCCTTGGACCTTCAAGGACCTGGGTCACGTCCTTATCGATTGGCGACTGTGGCCCTTGACAATGATGTACTTCGGTGTCGTCGGTGTTGGAATAGGCACTCAGTTGTACGGATCCGTTATCATCGCATCTATCCGACCCGAGGCTAGCGGTGTCCAAGTCAGTCTGTTGTTTGCGCCTATCTGGATCATGGATCTCATCGCCATTCTGATCGTCACACCCATTTCGGACCGTTTCCACCGATCTCGCCCGTACTTTTTCTCCGCTGCTGTCTGCATTCAGATCGCCGGTCTTCTCACCACCACTCTGGCCACCAACAATGGCTGGGCACGATATGGCGGCCTTCTCATGGTTGGTTTCGGCCTCGGCCCGACTGTCCCCATTTGTATGGCTTGGAGCTCCGAGATCTTCCAGAAGCGCCACGGTGAAGTTGGAGTTGCTGCCGCTACTGCCCTTGTCTCTGGTCTCGGTAACTTGGGCAGCGTCATGACAACGTACGCGCTCTACACTGGCTGGCCCGAAGACGCCGCCCCTGGCCCTCACCAGTACCGCAGGAGTAACTACACCATGATTGGAATCTTGTGCATGAGTATCCTCAGCTCCTTTGCCATGAAGGCTCTCCTCGCGTACTTCGGTAATCCTGCTAGCAGCAAGCTTCAGTCCGACTCGGCCAGTGAGTTTGAGGATGGTGCGGCCCGACGAGAGGGCCAGGAGCGTGGCTTTGGGTCCCTTCCTTGGAAGAAGTCGAACCGCACTTAAGTCTCTTTGAGACTTCCTGGGTTCACTCGCCTGGCTCCATGCTCAACAACTTCCCAGGTCAATAAATCCCCAGTCCAAATGGCTATACGCAGCCCAATCAATATGTTGATTCAACTGCTTGCATCAATCAACATGGCAATATCTTTTTAGAATATGCCTCATCATTCACTTCTCACTTCCGTCCAGCGAGGGTTCATCGTTCCGCCTCGAGACGTCGCCGCATCTTCGACACGGTATATATGCCATTAATACGACGGTCTCGAGAACGACAGTGCATTCCCGAGGATACTTTGACCTTGCAAGAAGCGCGGTGACAATGCTTCAGCGCTATTACCCCGCTCACCTCACAAGGCCAGCCCCCTCTATGCATTCAACCCTTATCCTGGACTTTTCTGTCGTTTGTTCTCTTTTTGGCCTCGACCTTCCTGCTTTGTTTTGCTCTTTTACTATGATACCCCATCAGCGTTTGTACACGCTGTCCTACGAGTTTTCTTGTCCCTCGGCAGCGAAAGTGCTTCTACGCCATCGCTTTGCGGATAGTGTGTTGAACGAGAGCTCGCGACGAAAATGCTTGCTACGCTATCGTTTGGCGAGCTCTGTGGGCGTTTTTTGTTTTCTGAAATTTGGTGACGGATGCATGTGTGGCTCAATGAGCTGAAAGGGAGACGTTGAACATCTCAGTCATTATGTTTCTCTTGGAGATAGATTATGAATAAGACAGGTTACTCTCCCAGATTCTGTTCTAATTTGTCATGCTTAAACAATGACCCAATGCAGGTTGTGACTCAGTTGGGACGGGTTTTTCCATTCAACTAATGAATCTACCTCATGCTAAAACCTCACAGTAAATATCAAATCATTGTCAGACACTCTACGATAGCACAGATTATAGGTACAAAAGAAGATCTATTATGACAAACTATCACTGTTTACGGTTTTATTAATTGGCGACAGACACAAAGGTTCATCAAATGACGTTGTATTCTCTAGTCAGAGGCAGCACGAAGTGTTACACACCCGTAGGTAAATTCATATGCACGTAAAAACATAGGAGACAGCAATGTAAAAATGCAACTCTACATCTCGATATTTCTCATTCCTCAGCATACCATCACTCCGCTCCAAGACAATCCTCAATCGCAGACCGAGTAGTGGCTGGTGGCGGGAGTGACAGCCGTTGCCCTTGATAAACTCCTTCCATCCTAAATGCTCTAAAAATCCTCCCCCTTGCTAGTCAAAAAGTTGTGTGAAGTTGAATTGAAGACAAACTGGCTTGACAAGCTGCTTTACAGACCGATCATGCGGCGGAAGCGTCCGGGAACAGGGTACGCGCTGTGGGCACTCTGAGCCTCAACGGTGTTGGTCACGTAGACGGTTTCGGGCTCGCGAACGGGGTTGGTAGCCATGGTAGTAGGGGCAGGGCAAGAAGTGACAACAGAGGTGACAACGTTAGCGGTCTGGCCAGCACCACAAGGAATGGTGACGGTCTGGGTGATCTCGTTGGTCATGGTCTTGGTGAGAGTCTCAACACCGGCGGTAGCAGTGTTGGCACCGACAGTAACAGTCTTGGTGATCTCGTTGGTGAGGGTCTTGGTGACGGTCTCAGTGCCAACAGTAGCAGTCTCGACACCGACGGTGACGTAGGAAGTAACGTGGTTGGTGACAGTCTTGGTGATTGTCTTGTCACCTTCAACCACAGTGGTCTCGGCAGGTGCCTCGGCAGTAGTCTGGTCACCACCACCAGGGACGATGACAGAGGTGATAACGGGCGCCTCAGCGGTGGTCTCATCTCCACTACCGGGGACAACAGCAGTTCCGGTTCCAGTGGGGACACCGTTGGTGAGGGTCATGGAGGTGATGCTGACCTCGCCATCAGGCTTGGTCATGGTGATGACGACAACGCCAGTCTGGGTTCCGGTCACAACAGTCTCAGCTTCAGAGGTCTCAACACCAAGAGCGGAAGAGACTTGGGCCTCAGCAGTGGACTCAGCCTCGGCGGAGGTAACGGCAATTCCAGTTCCAGTGGGGACTCCGTTGGTGAGAGTAACAGCAGTGGTGGTGAGCTCGCCATCGGACTTGGTCAGGGTGATGATGGTTGTGACAACACCAGTCATGGTTCCAGTGACAACAGTCTCAGCTTCGGAGGTCTCAACGCCAAGAGCAGAAGAAACCTCGCCAATGGCAGTGGTCTCAGCAACGGGCATGGTCTCAATAGCAGCCTCGGAAGTGGCGGCATCAGCAGTAGAGTCAACCTCAGTCTCTCCGGGGACGATGGCAGTGCCGGTACCGGTAGGGACACCATTGGTGAGAGTGACGGCAGTGGTGGTGAGCTCACCGTCAGACTTGGTCAAGGTGATGATAGTAGTGATAACACCAGTCTTGGTTCCAGTAACAACAGTCACGGCCTCAGAGGTCTCAACACCCAGTGCAGTGGAGCCAGCGACATCAGCCTCGGAGGTGGTCTCGGCCTCAGCAGTAGTCTGGGCATCAGCAGTCTGGGCAGTGGTCTCAACAGCATCGGTGGAGGCAGGAGTGGTGATGATGGGAGTACCACCAGAGATAACACAAGATTCGGAAACAGTCAGGGTGCGAGTAGAGATGACAACATGGCCACCGAGAGCACCCTTGTTATCCTTGCCTGTGACATTGGCATCGGAAGGAAGGACGATGGAGGCGGTCTCAGTGGACTCCTTAAGGCTGGCGGTAGGGGCCTTGGCGGTGGAAGAAGCATCAGAGCGGCAGATGTCCATCTGCTTCTTGCAGTCGCTGACCTCAAAGTTCTTACCGGCGTTCTTGGAGCAAGCCTTGAACTGCTTAGAGCAAGCGTCGTGGAGAGCCTCGCCAACCTCGGGGAAAGTCTCCTCCTCAACGCCGGTACCGACAACGAAATCACCCTTGTTGCCACGCTTGACAGGGGGGCAGGCAGCACCAATGACAACAGTACGGTGGAAGATGGTAACTTCGCGGATGACAACGATGACAGGCTTGTTCACCTTGCTGACGACAGCGCTGCTGGTAGCGACCTCAGAGGTAACGGCACTGGGGAGCTGATCAACAGCAGTAGTCTCGGGGATAGCGGGAACAGAGGTGTTGGCAAAGGGGCCGGGAACAGAAGTGAAAGGGTTCTGGCCGCCGGTGGTGAGAATGACAGTGGGGACGGCGGTCTCAGCCTCGGTGCTGGCCTCGGCCTCGTCAGTAGCAGCGGTGTTGGTCTCTCCCTCGGCAGGAACAGTAGCGGCAGGCTGGGTAGCACCCTCGATGTCGGTTGTGTCCTCAGCAGGGGTTGAGGTCTCAGCACCCTTCTGTGTAGCACCAGTCGTCTCTCCAGCTTCCTCAGTAGCAGCAGTGTTGGTGTTCTTGCCACCAGCGCACTTGGTGCAGGGAATGGTGACAGTCTCGTCGACGAAGATGGTGGTTCCATCGGTGATGTAAGAGGTAGGAATGACGGTCACCTCGGGTTCATCATCGACAGAAGTAGTGGCCTGGGCCTCTGAATCACCACCAGTGGTGCCTTCAGCGGGCGCAGTCTCAACTTCGGTGTTGGCTCCAGAAACAGTCTCAGTGTCAGCCTCAGAAGTGCTCTCGGCATCGGCCTGGCCAGCAGTCTTGGTGGCAGCACACCTGGAGCAAGGGATTGTGACAGTCTCATCGACGAAGATGGTAGTTCCGTCGGTGATGTATGAGGTAGGGATAACGGTCACCTCAGGCTCGTCAGTAACGGCGACCTCAGTGCTGGTGGTGTCGATAGCCTCAGAAGTACCCTCAGCCTTGGCGTCGCCAGCAGTGCTAGCTGTGCACCTGGAACAAGGAATGGTGACGGTCTCGTCAACGAAGATGGTAGTTCCGTCGGTGATGTATGAGGTAGGGATAACGGTCACCTCGGGCTCTTCAGCCTCGGGCATAGGAGGCAACTCATACTGAGGATGAGCGGCGGCGGCGGTAGGCTTAGCCTTGTGTTGGGTAACATACTTGGTAAGGGTGACTCTCTCCTGAGCAATGACACCCTCAACCAGAACCTGCAGGCTTACAGCCGCGACGAGAATGTTGCGCATGAACATGATGAAGAAAGAAGATCGAAAGGGCGTGGCTTGGCTTGTTGTGTTGTTGATTCGAAAATGAATGAATTGACTCTATCAAAGAGCAAAGTTGTTAAATGTCAAAAAGGCGACCAAAGCACCTGTAAGAAGGGAATGACTAGAAAATAAGCCCAAACCGGAGAGCAACACGAAGGAAAGAAAAGAGAGAGTTGAGTGTTGAATTGAATCAAAAGCCAGAGAAGCGGCGAGAGCATCGTTCTTTTATGAACATGGCCGAGTGTCGAGTGTTTACCGTGAGATTCTGCTCGACATGGGTCTGTGTATAGCCACGGACATCCTGGTCATCGATCGGGTTTAATTGAAGTGGCCTCAACATGAGACGTGATGGATATGTCCGGTCCCCCTCCTCCGTCTTGGTGAAGCAAAGTACTTCTGGATCGGTATAGGGAGTGGATTGCATGACAAGGGTAGGGTACCATGTTGGGGTCGAGCGCTCAGGGCTACCGTGGCTAACTACTTGTTGGACGGGACGATAGAGGCTCGGTCCTCGCCAGATAGTGGAGGGATTGAAGAACCCAGTCACCGTTCATCTGGTGATGATGATTTTTCCGGCGTGGAACAACAGAGAGTAAACATGTCGTCGAGTGCTTTGGGGAGTTACATCCGCGGAGGCCCTCTCGGTTGACTCGGTACCATGATTGCTACCAGGGGTTGTGAATCTGATTCTGGCCAATTGTTTGCGTATGTGACGGAGACTTGTCCCGTCAAAGGATGAAACTATTCCGAAGGGCTGATGTGAAGCCAGGTCCAAAAATAGTGCTTGCTAGCACTTGCTAACAGTGTGGATGAGACAGCTGTAGCCGTCATGGTCAGGACTATCAAGGCAGAGCTAGTTTGAAGTTTGTTTATCAGGGCTTGTGCCGATCGTTCCACTGGAGATTGGTAGTTAGTGATCGGGGTGGTTGATGTGCTAAGATTGACATTGAGAATTGGTGTGGAGGGAGCTGGAGCTGGAGCTGGAGCTCAGGATCACACGCAGGGATGTAGATGCATGGGAATATGCATAAAGTGGGTTTGCAGGGGAAGGAGCGGGGCTTTGCTTTGACGTCTCACGAGTTGCACGGCTGAGACATGGGCTTATTGTGTGCTTTTCCACTTTCCGGGAATTACGAGATTCTGGAAAAAGGCATATAACTCGATATAATACCCGAGATATTGCAGTTTGCCAAACTTGTATCGGTTTCGTTGTTATTTTCGTGATTCATTTCCAAAACTCGGATCCCTTCTAGAACGTGTCTCACAATCGTTATTTTCAGATAAAACACCGCCAAGACAAAATGTTCTCGTAAACACCCTAATCAGGGCTAAGTCTGGTGGTGAAGGCGACGCCTTGCAACATATCCCGGTCTGAGCTTCACCTCTTACTATATTTGAATCAGATCCAGGTTTCATGACTTCCCCTTAAACTCGCCTCTGCCCTGTTTCAGAAAACCGAATTGAGGTGCACAGTTCATGCATTTCGTCTTGTCTCGCACGAATAGCACTCATTGGGTTACAAACGACATGGACTCCATCGCGGCCAAACAAGCATGATTTCTTCCTGAAGATGCTGCAATTGCGCCTCAACCTCAGAAACGAGCACAGCCCCCTTCAATCGAGCACCTGTAGCTCGACCCAGTGGCTTAATCATCTATTATTATTGCAGTAGAGTAATAACTCTGTTCTTCAGTACATCAGGAGTGCTTGTTGGCGTTCCCGTGTCAGGAATACATTTCCATCCTTCAGGATCTTACGCACTCCTTCTGATCCATTGAGGCTTACACCGAGTCACTTTCGCGTATAGGTGATTAGCTGAACTTCATTTATATTAACTCAATGTTTGTATGAGTCAATGCATCACTACTGCTACTCATCTCACCTACGCTTGGGACCTGGGGGCTGGGGCGGCCCTTTTCTCGCATTAGCCACTCCTTAGCTCCCGCTTGAAATAGAGCACGGCCGGATCGTCACAGTTTAATTTGCTTACCTGCAGGCCTCATTTTATTTGCTATTTCCCTAGATCAGCTTGTTTCTGTTTCATGAAACGGGATGGGGTTACGATCCTTCGCAATCATAGGAATCGTCATAAACATTGTCATGATATTAAGTCGATACATATTGAATACATTTGCCGTGGAGACTGGTCAACAATTCTCAAATTAAGAAACACACAGACATATCGTGCTGACACTGCACGTCTCTTCGGTGTTCTATTCGGTGACATATTCGAGCAAGACACTTCGAAAGGGACTGACAGCATAGCAATATACTTTGATGATGTGTAGTTTATGATAGAAGCTATTCCCCAGGGTAGGCTGGGGGTGGCTTGGAAGATCAGTGGATCAACAGGCGATGTTCCTGCATTAGCTTACTTCCCACCAATAAATCAACCTTGATGGCAAACATCTTAAGTCTCCATATCCCCTCCAGGCAAACACGCCTCATCTCTGGGCCGAATGTCGTATGTTCTATGTACTACACGAGCTTGGCGCTGTATCATACAGTAGATGATCTTGAGCATAGGCCTCGTACCCACGATATAGGTTCGTGCTTCTGCCTGTCAACTGGTCTTCATGAACTCCGCTCATGCCAGCAAAGGTTTGTCATTGTCGCAAGCAGATGGTGACTGTGCTGCGGTCCACTTGATTGTCGAACGTTAATCGACTTATCAACTTAGCCAAGAGGGTTTTTGGTTTCAGCCCAGCCTTAAGGGAATAATAACGCTCTATTGGCCCACAGTCTGCTATCCACGTAAATAATGTACGTACTGCCTCTAGTGTGTATGTCATCAGGCTACGTTATAGCAGGGCCGTTATATGTTATCAGTAGGATTGCGGCAAAATAATGATGACTCTTTATGTCATGCTTGGAGACAAATACCGCAATTGAAAGTGATTTGTTGGTTGGGTACAGGAAAGAATAGGTCTAGGGTGGCTGACCGCGACGAGGCGATATTATTTTTAAGCTGGCCAATAAGAAGAGCATCTACGTCGCTGAATTGTGTCGGAAGTCTTAAAAAGAAGAAAGACAGCTAGAATGAAATACTCCAGGTATGTGTCGCTTGTTTAGCTCTTCAATGCAGTAGCTCGTCGTGCCTATACTAACTGCTGTTCCTCATACATAAAGATCTAATATCGTCAAGGGCTACGAAACTTACAGGTAGTATCAAGGTAGGGTTGGGAGTGAGTCAAACCTCCAAAAATACTCAATTGTTGATGGAAGCTTTCTCATAAGGAGAATTGAACTATCTTGCTACCAATGATCTGGCTTACTTTCGAGTGGACATTTATATCACGACACGAAAAGAGGCTTTGATAAGCAAAAGCTTCAACAACTTGTTCAGAAGACAATCATTTCTGTTGGTGTTAGGATAAAAGCACAATTATGAGAAACGCATCATAGTCTGAGCTGAATCATGCACCCTCAACAAGAAAAATCTGCAGACCCAAAACGAACCAACCCCTTGACGCCAGCAAACCTGGCAGTGGATATAATTGGCGGTGGTAAGGGGTAGGCTGCAGCAGAGATTAGATTGATAAGATGAGATCGTCACCGCGTCCCGACACCGGAACAGTCTAAGCAGCCGTGTCGCAATTTTCTGCTCGCACATTGCCTTGATGCTTGAGCTAGACGTGGGTACGGTTCTGTAAGAGGAAGCCATTGTACGTAACGAGAAGCCTTGCGGTGATTTGAATGGTTGTGCATCCCTGCATTTGTCTTTTTGCACCGTTACGAGGAAATCTGCTTGTCTCATGACGACCAAAAACACGTGGAGATTGTTGCTATACCCCATGTGACTCTGTAAGCCAGACATATTGGTTATTGTCGTTAATGCTGTTGTAGCACGGCACGACACCAGCGTCACCGCCGGTTCGTGCAGGTTCGTTCAATTATGACCAGTAAAAGCTCGCACGATTGCCCACTTACACCTCCTAGAAGAACAAGTAGTCACAAATGGAACAAAAACAAATCCGTTACTTCGCTTCCATGATAGTTGGTCTGAACTTCAATCATTTTCTGGCTCTGGAGTGCTGATGAGACTATTCTTAGCTATTCTGATAAGCTTCAGCAAATGGTCCTGGACTTTACCATAGATATACTAGTTTGATCTAG
Source organism: Fusarium graminum (assembly GCA_013266165.1). NCBI lineage: Eukaryota > Fungi > Ascomycota > Sordariomycetes > Hypocreales > Nectriaceae > Fusarium > Fusarium graminum. Next base: position 70,018 of record JAAGWP010000027.1, on the reverse strand, counting down.
ATCAGTTAGCTCAGCCATTGGCGGGCTGTGGCTGGTATCAAGTGACTGACGCATCATTGATGGAATTCCACTCGCTTTGATGCAATCCTCTCGCTCTCATTTCTATCAATCATAGACTGAACAACTGCATGATTCAGTCTCGACAAACCAATTCGCGCAGTTTTGACAATTGACCCTATCCTTTCTCTTATCTCATCACCGTGATCTTTTCGTCGCGTCCGTATCCCCGCCTCCGTAACAGAACATAAACCCACTTCTTGCTCACTCATCATTGCCCCAGTTCCAGTTTCAATTGTCACAGTCAAAAGTCAAACGTTCCTACACCTCTTTTTTCCTTTTCCTGCATTCCACCCCTCACCTACTATTAGTTACCTACATACAAGCTACAGTGCCCTCTATTACTATCTACTCTACCTTCCTCTGTCGTGTCTAGCTCCGATCCGTACCCGGGCCGGCACCCTTCCGGTCCTCAACATCCGGTGTACAGTACAAGATCATACATCTCACCCCCGAGTTATAACACCCCTCCCTGTCCCGTGCTCTGCTTATCAGATCCTGGGGCTCACACTGTACTGTTTTATGTGCCAAGACGCAAACCGCTAGTAGAAAAAGAGAAAAGAACGAAAAAGCCATGGCGCGTTTTGTGGACTTGGACGAGGATGAGGATGTTGGGGCGGGCCCTGGTGGCTTTGCCGTCAATGATCCTCGTGCCGTTGCTCCTCATGATGAGGTTGTGTCGTCCATTCCGCTTCCCGTTCTACCTCTGGGAATCTTACATCATGACGACTCTCAGCAGAACGACCTCTCTCAAAAAGATCAGCATCTGCTGCTCCTCAGAAAGCTTGAATTGCTGTCTGCCAATAGCCGGAATGGACCTTGGCCTCATACATTGTATAACCCAGAGCCGCTAGGCAGAATGGATTCACCTACTTTTCAGTCGTCTGTGACCAGCGCATTTCAGTGTTACCCGTGAGTTGAATTCTCTTTATGCTCATTTCGCAAGATCAATACCCCAGAAGATGTATGGTTGCGCGAGAGGACTTTCATCATGATATCTCCTGGTTCACAGAATGCCTTCTTTAGCACATCATGACAACCTCCTTTCTGACCATCGATACAGTGTCATTGAAGCTATTGTCGCTTCCATCGACCTAAACACCCTCGACGCTCTTTCACGTACATGCCGTCTTGTCCACCATGGGCTCGTTCAGTATCGTACGACACTGATCAACTCGACCCTCCACTGTCAAAATGAAGACGTCCCGGTCGATGGCTCCGAAACTTTTCGCTACCGCGCCCGCGCTGGCAATTGGTTCTACATGGAAGACGGCCGTAGCTATAATGGAAAATCAGGTAATTGCGCCCGCGACATGGTCGGCGAGTGTCGTAGGTGCAGCGATGTGATATGTCGGGTACGTACTTGAATCTGCATACTGCCGGCAATGGTTGATCAAGCACACATTTTAACACCGTTGCAGAACTGTGCCATCAAACCACCGGCTTCCGTTGCACTCAAAGAAAGGCACAGACGGCTTTGCAAACCCTGTGCACACGCCCCGATCGCAACTCTCATCAAGGCCCCTGTAGACCTAGACGTCCCGCTCTCATCTGAGCTGGTATCGCGGGACGTCTGTAAGTGCGTCGATGACGGCGTTTGGCTTTGTCAGCCATGTGGACGAAGTATCCGTGCCGCAGACCATGACTACCAACGGTATGCGATGATGTTCTCTCACTTTTTCTTATGCTAACATACTTCAGCATCTGGCGCTGGCGAAACCAGTACGGTGAAGTTCTTGGCGGTCTCGGCACAGGAATAGGCGAGGGCGACCGTGGCGTAGTCTGCGGCCGCGAAGCAGATTGCTGCGCTGCCAAAGAAGTTGAGCACCAAGTAGACTGCGACGCCGAGGACGCCCGGGACGGAAACGTTGCTCCGAATCCGGGCCCGCAACAAGCTCCGGTTGACGCACTCATCGATCAGCTCCGTCTCACGCACGAGCGCACACCGTCGCCATCCCTCGGTCCCGGCTACCTACGCCACGAGATTGAGGGTATTGGCGGTGTTGTGAAGCGCAAGCGTGTTCGTATGGTGCGTGTGGGCCGCTGTGTTCCCGAGTGGGATGATGAACGCACAAGCGGTAGCCGTGTCCTTGGTCGCGAGGTCAGAGGAGTGCGTCGATCGTGGTGCGGTTGGTGTAATCGCGTCATCCCTGGCGAAAAAGATCTCTTGAATGAGCCGCCTTCTTCGTCATCTTCAAGTGCAGGAGGCAGTCGCCGCACATCAACATCGACTACCAGGTCGACTGAGATGAAACTAGACTGAGTTACCTCACGTTTCTCTTTTTGCTGGGTTAGATTTTCGAATATTCTTAGGGGTAGTGTGCGCGTATTGGATAGGCATTATAAGGTGTTGTCTTGGGATCATGAAAGTTCGAGGACATTCGCCTGGAGAGATATTGGACATTTAGATGCCTTGAACTTTCTGGCAAAAAGTATCTGATGGACTATAAGAAAAGATACTCAGGTAGTCAGTGACGAAAAACAGGAGGCTGTTGTCTTGAAGAAGTTTTTTTGGTATTTGGCAATTATACATATATTTTGCCCTCCGCTGGGGCTGAATCCAACATGATTCATATCTCCTCCCTTTACTCATGATCATAATCATACACAAGCCGCAGTCGATTTTTTATGTATTTGTACAAATCTGATAAGACAATCGCTGTGCCACACCGCCGACGGCATCAAGAATAATCTCTTTACAACTCGCCGCGGTATAGCATATCTGTCCTCCTCTTGCGGTCTTCTCTTGCATTGGTTCGGATAGCACCCCATCGAGCTTCCCTCCTCTCTTGCTTTCTCTTGAGGCCCTCAAGGTGCCTTTCGGGCGCGGGAGCAGCCATCTTGACGAATACGGTTGAGCAGCCGAATTTCTCGGCGAGCTTGTTGACGCTCCAGGTCTCGGGATCCTCTGATCTTAAACGCTTCATCTCCTTGATGTCGGCAGCATTGAGGTTGTAGTTGGGGTTACGGCGGGGGTAGTTCATCGCTGGGGGGAGCCTTCCCTCGGTTGGAGGTTCCAGGGGAGAACCGGCAGTGTGTCGAAGCCGTGTGAGAGCAGCGCGGCGCGCATCGTTGGGAGGGAGAAAGAGGAAAGGAGTATGGAGAGGAGACGCCTCGGAAGAAGGAGGGTTGTAAATGATAGAGTCGGAGGTGGGAAAGGCGGTCTTTCGGTCGGGGAGGAAGGAATCGTGAGGAGCAATCTTGAGAGACCGTTTCGTCCGGCTTGTTGTTTTGTGGCCACGGCAAGGCACGATAGGAAGGGCCGATGTACGAGGGCTGAAGAGCCGGGCAGCTGGTCGTGCGAGACTTCGAAACTCCATTTTCGATAAGGTGTTGTCGAAGGACCAAATCGAGAGCGAACGGGGTGCGAAGAGAACGTAAATGCTGACTGAGGTATCGGATTCCCGTATGAGCCGTATGCACCGGGTTGAAGGCTATTGGCCGCTGCAATTGGCGTATCGTGTGACTATCGCTGGATCCTACTGACACCTTGGAGTCCAAGATCTGAAGTTTCTGCCACCATGCTTACCTAAGGGACCTCATTATCTAATCATGGCGTCACGTGATATTATGACCGCCCGTCACATGACAGCTGGCGGATCACGTCCCGACAAGCTAGGTAGGTACCTAGATACCTAAGATTATGACGTCGGTCCAGCTAGCCAGAGGAATGCCCCTCTTGGTTTTACCCATGAACCCCCCGTGGCATTTACCTCCCGCTTTTCCACTGTAAGTCAAATCCCAGGCTTACGAGTCCCGTGTTTCATTTTCCCAAGTATCAAACAGATCTACAGCACAGATTTTTCTTGACAGAACTGGAGAAGGATATGGAAGAACGATCAGCGACCCCTTATCGGTGGCGAAATGTAACAGGGAAATTAGAGGTCGGCAGTTGGTCCTGTCAGAGTTTAGAGCGTCAACCTGGGGCTGGAAGAGAAGCCCAATGATGCATATCGGATTGCGTTTTTGATGTTGATAATGAGGTTTGAGAACAAGAAAGCAACAAGTAGTCGATAAGCAGGCCATGCCTTCTCCCTTATTGGATCTTACTTCTACGTCGATACGCGCGGATCTTATCCTTATTAGCATATATTGTGTACTTACGCCAGGGCAGATAGAGTTGAGCCCTGGAATAGTTGTCACGGGGTCCATGTCGGTAGCGGGGCTACATCCAGGTTGGTGACAGCGACGGGATGTGATAAAAGAGGTGACCCGAGATGATGGGTGTCGGCACCCAACTGTGCCAAGGCAGGGTGAATGCTGCACTTTGAGGGAGAAATGGGCCGATAAGATGAATATAGCAACCACGTGTTACCAAGACTGTGTAAGGGAGAGGATAATAAATTTCATGATATCCCTGGTGATGAAGGACGTCCGAGCCCATCGGATCAGTGCCTTCGCATCTGAGATAGAGAGCCCAGGGCTGATAATCGTGCCATTGGGGGAAAGTCCCTTGAATAACACGCTCTGGTGCCTGACTTGCATGGCTGAGTCCCTTGTCGAGTGCATGCATAAGGTATGAATAGATTCGTGCAGACCAAATCAATGCAGAATCACAACCTGGATGACCAACAGAACATCTGGAAGGATGTGATTCCAAAACGTGGTCACCTTTCAGGCCGCTTCTGTCTTGGTCCTTGATTGCATTCCAGGTATTGCATCGGCATCGTGATGCTATCCGGTTTCAAGCAGGTTTTGCTTTGCTCTGAGAGGTATCGTTCGTTGTTGGTAGCGGTCCCGTGGTCACATTCACGAGCTTGATTCTTACCTTTTCCATGGATTCGATTCGGTTGCAATTAAATCTCTCGTCCCCTGGTTGCAGTGGAGGTTTTGTCTGTGCGACCTGCCCTGGCGACTCACAAATAGCCCCATAACGGGCCCTGGATAGTGCAATCATCCCGTCTACAGTTGATCCCGTGCCTTGATCAAAAGTGCGCTGATCGTCCAAAAGTTGAAGTTCTAAAGCCACCTACGCCGCCGTGAGCCCCCCAGTCGCTGTCATTTGCAGGTGCAATGAAATTCCTTTAGAGCTCGCCCATCCTCTCTCGTCAAGTTCTATTCTGAATTCCTGTCTTCCCTCTCTTTTCATTGTTCATCTCAGCAGACAATAAACATTAGATCTTGGCACCCTATACCTTGCTACACCGGGGCAAAGAGACTAGTGATATCCGACAAAAGCAATAGACCTTTAGGTTCTCGTCTCCCTTTCCACGAATGCGCTGCAACCGAAGCCGTAGCGCGCCCAACGTCTCAGCCCACCTGCCCTTCCATCCGCATTTCATCACACTGCCCGCGGTTTCTTTCTCCTTATCAGCGCAAAGGTTTACCATCTGTCCGCAAGTCTCACTGCATCACGCATACCATCGATACTAGCCAAAAGCCAGAGACGGCGGCTCGACGGACAACGGCATTGCCGCGATTAGCAGGTCCCCTACAACTAGCGCTACCCGTTGCGGGTCTCTCTTTACGGAGGTCTCCAGTGTTCATACCGGGAACTACGGACCTCGTTAGTCTAAAGGTTTGTGCAGCATCCATCTAATCCAATATTCAATGTTTCTCCCATCTTAAAGGGCAGCTGCGGCGGCGCCAGGAACAAAGTCTCAGTTCTGCACGGTCATTTTTACTTTGTTTTCTCTTACCCGACGCTGTCATTTCACTGCGTACAGTACCTACAGCAGTACATATACACTCCCTGTCCCACCCCGTTGCTCCTCTCGCTTGCCGAATTCCTCAACCCTCGTTACTGATTCGACCTTATTGAGCAGCTTCCCAGACAACTTTTTGCACCAGCAGAATATATCTGCCTTATACATTTCGTCCATAAACGCCACCGGTACCCGCCGAATTTTCCAGGCCACATACCTGGGCTCATATACCGACATGAGTCTTGCCGAAGCTGCTCCCATCACTCGTGATGACCGATATGTCAACCACGAGTTGGTAAATGACCAACGGTTAGGTGACTCTACGCCTCGAGCTAGCGAACTTAACAGTACGGAAAGTCAACAGGAAGACTCTAAAAAGGACGGAAAGAGCAAGATGCGTAGCTTATTTGGTATTGGCAAGAAGAGGTCAACAATTCTCAAGAAATCGGATTCCAAATCCGATATCAATGACCCCAAGTCTGAATCTCATCCCGAATCGCAATCTCCTTCCAACGCAAACTCCGGCCCCACGAGTCCTTCTCTTTCCCGAGATACTTCTAAGCTATCTTCTAATCAGTCATCGTGGCCCCCAACGGCCGATCAGAGCTTCACGTTACCCTCGTCACCAGGCCGCGGCTTCACCGGTTCTCCACGCCTGTCATCGCCAGCCACTTCCCAGATCTTTGAGCGTGATGTTCAGGACAGCTCTGTCAATCCCAGCTCTCCTGCCATCCCGACACATATCAAAACTGAGAACTTTATTCCTCCTGTCCTCGACGACGCGTCCGAAGCCATCACCAACCAAAAGCTTGACCCTGATACTGTCGAGATTGTGACACATACTTCACATCAGCCCGCCGCTGTGACGGTCACGGGAGCCAATACTGGTCTTCCCTCGTACGACCCGTCAGCTAGCGAGTGGGCAGCTGAGCTTGCTTCATTTGCTGACCGAGATGTCGTTTCGACCGACAACGCTTCCAATTACGGGTCTTTGGATTCTGCCGATGTCCGCCGGCTATCATTCATCTCGTTTGCCGACGTTGTACAAGCCGAACACAATCCTGCTGCAGGTATTGCAGGCTCCCGGGATAGCATCCACCTTGCAGGTCTGACATCTCTGCCAACAGCGGTGAATCGTTCACCTTCGCCCATTCGATCGCCAGTATCAAGTCAGGGGCCCGAGACAAGTCCTCCTACCAGCAACCCCGGCAGTATGAAAGGCATTGAGTTGAGCCCATCGCGGAGACCCCTGGGTAGCCCAACAAGCACAAGCAATCTCAAACTCAATCCATTGGGAGGTGATCTGAATATCGAGACTATGAGTCAAGCCCTGCGAAGAACGGGTAGCAGTGACCTGAGCCATGTTCGCAGCGGCCCTACAAGTCCGATTGAAGTATCCCACCTTCGTTAAGGCTAATGCTTGTTGCGAGAAGAGAAAGCTACTTCAGGAGGCGAATCAATGATATCCACACACAATACAACGCTTTTAACTACTTGGTGATTTAACTTACTTATTCAATTCAACTACGATGCCTGCGAGGATCGTCACTTTGGGAGGGCTTGAGAATGAGGAATCTGTCAATTGGGAGTTGGACGAGAGTTTAACCAGGCGTCGAGACCTTGCGCGATACAGACATTATGCACATATTCTTTCTTGGTCTTTGTCAACTTCTTTTCCGGTGCGAGAAAACACAAAAAAGCCTGCCCAAATCGGTAGTCAATTATTCACAATATTCCATCGAATTGATAACATTTGCGGGTGATTCCTGGCAGGGGATATAACCAAAACAAATTGTGAGCTTGTACCATTTGACAGGAATCTGAAGCAACAGAGATGCACAGGGAGGAAAACGAAATGTAAACATGACAGGTGTAACTATCACGATACACTCGAAGCCGATAGATGAACGTTGCCGCTGCACAGAATGAATACAAGCATGGCCTTTCTTGGTATGAAAGTCCTAAAATGGCGAATGCAGCTGTTGTGGACCATGATGAGAAAGGATATGAAATTCTGAAGGTACTGCAACAAGAAGCCTCTACTACCCCAATAGCGCCGGGGAAACGACTGAGATATCATGACCCCTGCCTGAACGCGTACGCTAGAGATTGTATTTCTTGTCATGGTGGATTCCATGCTGGAACCGGTGGCGTGGCACCACATGAGACATTGATATCCGGTATCATGACAAATTCGTATCGGAGCATGGAGACACAACTCTGACTGACTCTGCAGTAACCAATTGGACGTCTGTTTGTATTATTGAAAGCGGTGTGATTCAAGAGTATGTGTTGTCTCAAGCTATGTTTATGACATGATGTTTCGAAGGACTCTATGATCAAGCGATGGACTGTGCTAGATTAGTCTGGGATCCTAAGGAGGCCAGAAATGGGTACATGTCAGGCAAGCTTTACAAGTTGGATACCATGATTACAACATCGATTGGGTCATTATATTTGTTGTTGGCTGTCTAGTACCCGTACACATTGATGGAAACGAAACAACCCTTGAGTGAAACTGACAGCCGCGTGGTGACAGGAAACATGGCCTTGGCAATGGAATATTGGGTATGTTGATCTTGTAAGTGAGGCTTATATCAAGACGATATCACTGGTAGCAATTGGAGGGACGAAGCCGCAAACGTAAAGTAAAGTAAAGTAGGCAATCTCTGAACCATCACAGTCAATAACAGGCCTTCCGTTTGACACGTAAGATACAGCTCTGAACTCAAAATATAAGCAAAAGCAAATTATGGGCAAGGAATGGAGGTTTCCTCTATGTACTGTAGATTCAATGCAGCACGTGGAGATGGTCCCACGCCAACGGGACGGGACAGACAACCGGCGTTAGAGCCAACAGCCTCATATTTCATCTCCATAACTGTACATGAAAGTACATATGCATCCGCATTTGAAGATCCCTAAACGTGATGTACATGATGCGGGCTGAAGATGTCGTAAGCTCAGGGGTTTCAATGGAGTTACTCTTATTTTGACTTATCTCCGAATCCAGAGCCAGTGTCAGGGGCGAGTAAAAGACCATCATTTACCCCCATACGGAGTATGGCAATTGTTTTCCGTACCTGGAGATACGCTAGGCTTCGGCAGGGTCTCGTTTGCTTTTGCATAGTACGGGGGATGTTTGAGCCTTGCCAAGAATTGTTGGTCACAAGAGGGAATAGTCGTGTGGGCGACTCAGGCCTCAAATCTTATTACCTTGGACTAGTTTGTTGCCTTTTGATAATGCTAGGTACACGAATAAGCTAACTTCTTGTTGGAGTCGTTTATCCGCTCCTGTGAACCATATCTTGCTTTCGGTGTCATTAGTACCCCCCGCCTAGCACTGGCCGACGATCTCGTTCCCGAGCCACTTAGATTCGCTATTGGGAACCGAGATGTGATGAACTCTAGTGCTAGGGACTAGACTCGTGTGCCCGATAGTTGTTCTTGTATTAGCGGCTTCTCATACACGGAGGTTTGAGCTGCCCTGGCTAGCCTGTAGTCTATAGATGCTAAAGTGTACGATATCAGCCACTTGCTTGCCGAGTGACATTTTCTCTATTCCCTGTTTATGACCGTTGATGCGGACACTTTGATCCAGGAAGCTGTGCTTACCTACCAGCAATGATCATCAACTCGAGTCATTCCTCACGCTCACGGTGAACCTTGGGCCAAGCTAACGGACGTTGAGATTGAAACGACGACACAATCCACGGTCTGGCCATAGCCCACGGCCCCTAGGATAAGATTTCCGGTAGTATTTGAGACATTGCAGCATCAGCCTGTCGCAACTCGAGCTTGTACAGGATAAACTCATCCGCGGCTTGTCCTTTTCAGGGTTGATAGCATCCGAAAGTCCCCTGCCTTGGCGGCCGCAACCATGTCCAATATTGTGCAGGGTTTGCTGGAAACACTGGAACGCTGGGTGACTTGGGATGAAACTTGGGAAAAAGCAAGACATGGCATCTGATGTGACGCTGGGTGATTTACTGACCTTGTGGTACCATGACAAATGCTCTTTCAACACCCTGGACTTGGTAGTATATGGTTGATCAGCAACCAGGCTGACGGGTCAGATCGTGCTTGTCAATGTAAGACAGGGTCACTTTGTGAAGAGTAAAGTTTGGTGAGTAGGATCATACGGCTCGACTCCGATGTTATCGAGATGGTTTCGGTAGACTGGCTGCATTGAGAGGCTGTCATGACACAATCACGGTAATTCAATTAGACGAGTCTTAATTTCGCATTACAAAGTCGTCAACTCAGCCTGCTACTGCTGTAACTCCAAGAGATCCGCTCTCCAGACTTCAAACTCCACACTCGGCTGTTGCGTGCTGAGTTGCGTGCCCAGAACCCGAGCCAGTACCAGGTCCCAGACTTTTACCAGGGTGACCCTGTTGCTCTGCTCTGCTCTGCTCTGCTCTGCTTTGTATTTTCCTTCGCCCAAGTCTTAACTCAACTCTTGAGATAGTCACGGAGAAAGGCCTGTCTGTAATTGTCTGGGACTATTGACTCAGGCGCTATCTAACCCTTTTCTCGCCACGGTCCGTTCTGTCTCGGCATCTTCCTACAGCTACGGATAGAAAGGGCAAGTAAATAAAAGGATTGGATGGTGATGCTCGCCCAAGTACTAAAGCCGAAAAGGCTGCATAGCGTTCCATTGTCTCTGTGATCGGCAGTGAAAAAACCGTCCTTACTTGTTCATCCCCCGCTTCTCGAAGCCAGGCCAAGACAGACGAAGCAGGTCCAGATTTTACTACGTAGTAATATGTACGTGATTGCAGAGAGACGAAAAAAAGAGATGAAGGCAAAAGGGTAACCCTGACGTTAATTCACACAAAATATGGTTAGAGTTCCGGCAGTTGTTCTAAGTGGAAAAGACTCAATCGTTCCATTATACCTTGACAAGAGTGCCAACAGGGAGGACCTGGCTTCCCACTACTAGGACAGGGTTGAAGCCTTTCGGGGTTGCGCTTAAGCCTGAGCTTCCTACCAAGCAAAACCATTGGCTCCAGTTACAGGCCACAGCTGTCTTTGTCTGTCTGTACTCGGGTTTGCAAAGGCATTCGAATCAAGAATCGACCGAGTGCGTGCGTGAGTGGCGACCTGTATCCTGAGTGGTCTTGTAATTTCTTGTAATTCCAGCTGCCCCTCTACCTTTAGCTCCTACCCCGAAACCATTAACTACTTAGAAGACACCACCACGTCCTCAACTCACCGCAACTCGGTTCTTGTCTAAAACAGCTGACGATAATTCACTGTTGAAGCGTACTCTACCTACCTTTGACGTCCTTCGTCTACACCCTGCTTCTGCTCCTGCTTTCTCGCATTAGGATAGAGTATTGAGCTAGATCCCCTTCTTGGTTATCTTTTCATCTCTTTTCCCAACCTTTTTTTGTCTTTGGTATTTTTTTTTTTATCTGGGGCGGCTTAGTGCATATTCTATACCCAAGGTAGCTTGCTGGTCTCGCGTATGTTCCCCTCCCAGCTTGCGATTCTCTGCTCGGACTAACAAGCCCTCTCCCCGCAACAGTAAACTGATTTGCGAGAGATCACTCAACAATCGGATCAAACACCCGACGACAACCACGATAGGCGCACTATCTGTCCGCGGTCGAAAGCAATCCTGGCTTGATCATTAGTCGTTACCGACACATTCGAACTGCCCACGACGCTTAATTGTTCCCTTGTCTACCGCGCAACAAAGAGAGCCCTCGAGGGCGTCCACCCTCAACGTCAAAGCCTCGCCGTATTCACAAATCTTACTGCTACTGTTGTTTCTTTCTCCTCAATGCGGGACGGGCGCGTGTATGTGGACGTGGACAAGCAATGGCTTAGGCTTGCGACCGCCAAACATGGACGAACAAGACAATTCACGATCTGGCACCTCCAGTGATATCACATCCTGGAACCAAGCCTCCACATCCGACCTCAACCTACCCCGAGACCCGAAGATGGAGCGTTCAAGCGCATCCAACCTGAGGTCTGCATTTCGAAATACCCTGATAAATGCCTCGTCCACAGTCCGCTCTGTCACCCCCGATCCCGTCGAGCCTCCTACTCTCAGCGTGACTGGAGAGTCGCAGACCACCCCGCGAGGTGCTTCTTCGCAGCAGAGCTCGCCCCGGACTATACCATCTGGACCTAGTCGGAGGCAGGGCATGGTTTTTAACGAAGTCTTTAGCGATTCGTACGAAAGCAGCGAATCCAGCCCCCCACGCCAACATCTGCGGCATACAAGCGGAAGTCTGCGGCCCAGAACACGCACTATGGATACTTCTATGCTAGCTCAAAGAAGTGTTCCACCACCTACGTCCGAGCGACACAGAGTCGGCAGTGTGAGCTCTACAGGGTCATTGCATCCGGCTGATGAACTGAGACCGCAGCTCAGCTCATTAGACTCGCTACATCATTCTGTAATAACGGGGCGAGATCCCTTGGTACCTAAAGACAAAAAGTCCAGAAGACTCATGAAACGACAATCGAACCGACCTACCTCGCCTCTCATCTCTCCTCCACCTACTGTCGACTCTTTGCCCTTACCCATAGCTACTGACGATGCAAATAAGATTCTTCTACTCATGAGAACTCTATGCGGTCGAATGCGCGGCGAGATCGAATACCAAGGCGAGTCGGGCGGTCCTTGGCACAGTGGTGTGGCTTATATAGAAGAGGAGAAAGGCTGCCTCATGTTTGACTCTGGACAAAATGGACCCTTTCATATCCCCCTAGTCTCTGATCTGCGCGGCTGCAGGGTCCTCCCTGTCGATTATCCCGAAGTGACCAAGGAGTGTCTGGAGTTGGTCTGCCTCCAACCTCCTGTGGAAATTCTAATATGTCCTCGGGTGCCAGAAGAGTTCGATTTATGGCTGTCAGCTCTGTTGTGTTGGCAACAGCTACGTCCGACAGGTGTTAAGCTCAGCAATGGTAAGCCTGCTAGTCAAGTGATGCCAATGAGACCTGAACTCAGAAGACATGGCTGGTCACAGGAGAAGAACAGGCCTACAAATATCATCAAGGTCGGAAAGGTGATGCTGTGGGACAAGGGTCTGGCAGTTTCACCAAGGGCGATCGTTAAGCGACCGTCAACAAGAGATCTTCGATCGCCTACTACATCATGGAGGAGAGTTTCTTGCATTCTCCAAGACAGCGGCGACTTTAAACTTATGACAGAGAACGATGTTACAGTTCTCTCTATCATAGACCTCTCGCAGCTCTCCCGGTGTGCTGTTCAGCAACTCGATCGCACAGTACTCGATGAGGAATACTGCATTGCTATTTTCCCAATCTACGCGTCGACATCGACACATCTCTCTATCTTTCGACCAGTTTATTTAGCACTCGACAGCAGAGTCCATTTCGAAGTGTGGCTGTGTCTGCTCCGAGCATTTGCAGTGCCCGATATATACCACCTCGACGATCCTAACACCTCTCAAATTTTGGAACTAGACAATATCGAGCCGGAATATGAAGGCGAGGTTTTCCGGCTTGAAAAGACCATTAGTATCAGAGTTACTGAAGCAAAGATCAAGGCCAGACCGGGCGGCGCTGGGGGAATGGAACCGATCATTCACGAAAAGCCAGGACGACCAGAACCCGATCACCTGGTTGGAAACTATCTGGCCGAAGTTATACTAGATGGTGAAGTTCGAGCACGAACAACGACCAAGACAGCAACCAAGAATCCTTTTTGGAGAGAGGATTGCGAGTTCACTGACTTGCCGCCCTCTACGCCGCTATTATCCGTTGTATTGAAAAGAGTCGAAGGTAATATGGACAGTTCGAGCAACCTGCTGCAGGCTTCTGTGGGCTTGCCTCGAACAAGGAACCTACAGGAGTTTGTGGTTGGAGCTGTTGATATCGCTCTCGAACAATTGGACCGAGGGAAGGATAGTGAGCAGTGGTTACAGATATATGACGAGAAGCACCAGTCAGTTGGACAGATGTTAGTCAAGGTGCATCACGACGAGCATGTGGTGCTTTTGTCCAAGGAGTACCAACCTCTTATGGACATACTGCATCGTTTCCCCGCAGGATTGACGACTCAAATTTCGGCTGTATTGCCCGGCCAGTTACGCCGATTGTCAGAGTTGTTCCTCAATATCTTTCAAGTGTCCGGATCCGCTAGCGAGTGGCTCATGGCTTTAGTTGAGGATGAAATCGACGGGATCGGCAACCAAGCGTCTATGAAGAAGTACCGGTTCAGCAGCCGCCTCAAGTCCAATGATTCCATCGACGCTGCGACCGATCGTGAACTCATTGTACGAGATATGAGCAAATCGCTCGCCGGAGAGGCCAATCTGCTCTTTCGTGGCAATTCACTGCTAACGCAGTCTCTTGAGTTCCACATGCGGCGCTTAGGCAAGGAGTATCTGGAAGAGATCTTGCAGGAGAAGCTCTTCGAGATTAACGAGATCAACCCTAACTGTGAAGTCGATCCCAGCAAGATCCCCCATGAATCGGATCTAGACCAACACTGGACTGTGCTTATCCACTACACCACCGAGGTGTGGCAGTGCATCGCTAGCTCTGCCAACAGGCTGCCCCCTGACCTACGCCATATACTCAAATACATCAGGGCAGTTGCTGAGGATCGCTATGGAGACTTTTTGCGTACCGTGACATACACATCAGTGTCTGGTTTCCTATTCCTGCGTTTCATCTGCCCAGCCATTCTATCACCAAAGCTATTCAATCTCCTGCGCGACCACCCTCGACCTAACGCACAACGAACGTTCACACTCATTGCTAAAGCACTGCAGAAGCTAGCGAACTTGTCCAACTTCGGAAAGCGGGAGGAGTGGATGGAGCCCATGAATCGCTTCTTGAATGTTCAGCGACAATCCGTTCGTGACTACATCGACCAGGTATGCAGTATTCCTGCGGACCGCAGCACCAACTTTGTTCCTGCTGGCTACAGCACACCTGTTACCATCCTAGGCCGTCTGAGCCCCACTTCGAAGGAGGGCTTCCCTAGTCTTCCATACCTGATTGACAACTCGAGAAATATGGCCAGTCTTGTCAAACTTTGGGTGGATGCCAAACCAGTAGATGATAAAAAAGACGAGGTGGATCAAGAGCTCCTTGGGTTTAACGACATCTGCTTCGCCCTTCAACAACGTGCAGATGCCTGTCTTGCAAAGGTCGAAACTGAACGCGCCAGCGATACCGCTACCAACGCTACTACAGAAGACGTTGCTGAGTCTATCGAACAAGGCTCGTTAATCGAATCTCTTTCCATTTCTTACGGTGGCTCTTCGACAGCATGGAACGATATGTATGACCCTCCCCTTCCTGGCAGTTCAGGCAGCGAAGTCAATGACGAGAACGCAATGCGTAGTCGACGACGTAGCAAGGAGCGGCGCCGTCACCATCACCACCACAAGCAGCGACAGGGAAGCGCGAGCGGGAGTGCGAGTGGCAGCAACACAATCAAGGCTAAGAACGGACGCGTGGGGCGCACGATCCTCAGCGGCATCATGCGTATAGGGGGGCGCGGCGAGAGCCCCGAGGGCAGAGATTCTGCAAAGCACCACAAGTGAAAAAGCCATTTATATCCATCTACACAAGCACACACATATATATACCTTTTTGACGATTAGATGGGAGAACTAGTTCCCCATGATTGAATGAACAATAAATATAACTTCTTTTGAAATACCACTTTTTCGCGTCTCGTTTTCCTTCTCTTTCTTGTGACTTTCTCCTTACATTTTAGTATCATCGGTATAGACCAGTACTTAGTAGCAAGTCTTCAAACTCACAAAGGATAGCTAAACCTCATTCACCTCGAACTAATATCTGATGACTTACAGAACACCGGCTGTAAATTGTCTCTTCTTATTGTATCTTTGCCCAGAGTAGTAGAAACGCGTAGGTTTACAATGTTGAACGGGCTGCCTTATGACTTCTCGATGCCGAAGAAACATATGGATTTATGTAACTATCTTCTATATGGAGGAGATATGGAACGTGTTGTGTTCTAGAAAACGGTCACAGAAAAAGGATTGCCCGTTTTTTGACCAAAATTATCATTCGAACAATTACTGCTTCGAGTTGGGTTTAGGCACGGCCATTGTAAAGTCAATCGCGAACATCACAATCTAAAATTGCACCGTGTTTATGTGTAGTATCTTGCAGTATGTGCAATTGGATGGTATCTCATTCAGCGCCGACTCCTAACTAACCCGCGTTTACCTCGCATGGGTCATGTATAAAAAGATGGATCATATCCTCCGCCCGTCGTCGCATATCAAACATGGTGTTAATTTTCAAATACATCTGGCGTTCTATCCGCTCATGTTGTGTCTAAAAACGACGCCTTCTATTTCCATTCATGGCCTCTAGGTGGCTCAATTTCAGGTAAAGAACTTCTTGTAAGCAGCCTTCTCCTTGGCGGCGCGAGCGGCAGCCTTGGTTCGGACGCCATTGAGCTCACGAGTGATAGCACTGTCGTTAGGGGCAAGTTTGTTGGCCTCGGTCAAGTCGCGCAGGGCAGAGTCCTCGTCCTTGAGGTGAATGCTAGCATAGCCACGGCGGTAAAAGGCCTTTGCACGGTCGGCATCCTTAACGCCTCGGACGTCAAGAGCAGCGGAGGCGGAGCGGGCGGCGTCGTCCCAGGCCTCGAGCTTGATGTTGAGAAGGGCCGAGTTATTGTTGAGGGTGAATCGCAGGGCTTCAAGCTCGTCCTTGATGGACTGGGGTTGATCTTCAAGCTCGGGCTCCTCGTTGATGTAGCGCAGACCCTTCTGGTACTTATCGAGACCGAGCGAGTAGTTGCCCGACTTGAAAGCAGTGTTTCCATAATCCTTGCTTGCCTTTGCGATCTTGAGGACGGCAACGGCATCAAGGGTGTCAGTGCAATCCTCAGGGAAGTCCTCGTAAGGGTCGCCGAGGGCATCAGGCTGCTTCACATCAGCAGCGAGGGCGGCATCGCCTGTAAGCTCGCCGCAGTCGGCAATAAGGGCCTCCTTTGCGGGACGGTCGCCTGATTGGGTGGTAAGGTTTTCGATCTGGCGAACGACGGACTTTCCGTTAAGAACCTCTCCGAAAACGACGTGCTTGCCGTCAAGGTGAGGGGTAGGAACGGTAGTTACGAAGAATTGAGAGCCGTTGGTGTCTATGGTGGGGTAAAAGCTGTCAGCATTATGGCATAGCATGGCATGATGCGAGTTTGGACTCGGGAAAACTTACTGGGGCCAGCATTGGCCATGGAGAGAAGGAAGGGCTTCTCATGCTTTATGGGGAAAGCCTCGTCGTCGAACTTGTTGCCGTAGATGGACTCGCCGCCGGTGCCATCTCCAGCAGTGAAGTCACCACCCTGGATCATGAATTGCTTGATGACTCGGTGGAAGCCAGAGCCCTTGTAAGTCAGAGGCTTTCCTGACTTGCCAATACCCTTCTCGCCTGTGCAGAGGGCGCGGAAGTTCTCAACCGTCTTGGGAACGAGGTCGGCATAGAGCTCCATGGTGATACGACCGGCGGGCTTGCCGCCGAGCGAGATATCGAAGTAGACGCGGGGTCGCGCAGGGGAGTCGCCTTCAGCCGCCATTGTGATGTTTAGATTGGTTTTTGAGTGAAGGGTAGTAAGGAAAAGAAGCAGAACACGAGTCGCTGAAGGAAAATGGGTTTGTACAGCTGTGTTGCAATGAAAAGATCGAAAAACAATAACGTGGGGGGTTTGGGTGTTGAAAGGTACAAACAGAAGCAGATCAGAATCGGACAGAAGGTAACAGAAGAGGGGAGCTCCGTTGCCAATTGTGGGAAAGTCGCGATGCAAGTGAGCGCCGGTTATAAGTGGGTAAGGGTTTGGTACTGTAACACTAGGTCGGTAGGTACTAGGCAATTTGGCGATGAAGGTGCTCCATCGACTTGATATAATTTCTGTGTCTACTGTGATTAGATGGATTGACAACAATGAAACAGGCATTAGGTAGTCATATTACGTCTGCCCTACCATTAACCATGCCTACCAACAAGGAGCAGACACGGAATGCACCAAGATATCTTGAAATAAGCAAATCCAAGTTGTTTCTGCTCCCTGCTATATCCCGTCCCGTTCTGCCAGGAACCCACGGGACGAACCATGGGGATGTTTTTGGTTATATCTTCTTTTGCTTTTTCTTAGACCGGTAATGAGCGAAGTAGAAGTAGAATTGCTCCTGAATACATCGATTCATACGGTGGGAGATATTAGATAGAAGGGTGAAGCGAGACAGGATCGGACAAGTGAGGCTCAAGGTCTCTAATATACACGACCCTGCAGCTAAAATAGAATTAGCTTGACGAGACCCCTAATGCTCGACCTATCTTAGACTACAAACAATGTATCATCAATCGAGAATATGAGGACGTGTCTTTATATCCAAAACATGTATGTTCGTTCATCTTCACGCTCTTTTACGAGAAAAGAGACAACTTCACATAAACCGAGGTCTACATCATTGAGGCGGGGGAGGGGAAACAGATGGAACGAACCCATGAGAGACAGGGGTCAAAGCAACCTGCCTACTTAAGTGGGCAAGACAATTTTGCAGAGCCGAGCTGACACTACAGCAAGGAGCAAGTGAACCATCAATCACAATTGCTACACCAGTCATCACAACCACCCGTTCCATAGTTTGTAACAATCGGCTCATATCTCATATTCTGCCAGCGCATACTACGTGTTGATTATACGTACCTACACACCACGCCAACCAACGCAGAACATACGTACAGTACTTAAGGTACTGTCTCTACTAGCCAAGCTAGGGGGTGTCAAAAGATTCCTTCATCTAAGCTGGGTGATAAATAAAGATGAGGTAGAGTTGCGCCAAATTCTCGCTAGAGCTGCCCAAGTCTTTCTGTCGCCCAACCACAGGCGACCGACTTTTTTAGTGCTCCGGGACGAGGGATTGATTTTACGGGCGTTCCCGATGCACGCAATCATCAGCCAATCCCAGCAAGAGATGTCTAAACATCCCTTGCCATCAGGGACCAACTCAGAAACCTGGTCATAGCAGAGACACGATATCGCTTTGACCACCTGTGAATTGCTTCTTTTTTACCTCCGACAAACACGGCAACTCAGCCGCGCATGTAACACAACCCAGCATGCGGCTGGTTTTAACAGCACATCCAATTAGACATCCACAAGACACCCCAGCGTTGTATTGGTCGGTGCTTGCTGTGATAAACCGCTTTTTCTTTTGCCCTGGGAGCAAAGCATTCGGCTATCCAGCGTCCAATCATTGGCTCCATCCGTTCACGTATAGTTATAAGCTGAACTTCAACATGATATCATATTCGTCGCAGACACCAAAGGCTGGCTCTAAAACATGTCTCTTTGCTGGTATGACCGCTCTGTGTACCCAACCCCTTGACTTCTCTCTATCTCTTGTCTACCCCTCCAGCCCTCAATAGCTTCTATGATATATCCCACCTTCTCTATGAAGCCACCCAGTATGTCTATTCCGTCTTGGCACCATTCTTGAGCTCAAGGGTGACCTGCAATGTTTGTCCCAGTCAGCACAGATCCTTCAAAAGAAGCAATAAAGCTCCCGTAACTCACCGGCCCATCATTGACAAGAGCAACTTCCATCATGGCCTGGAACTGTCCGTCCTTGACTCTCTCCTCGAGGTATCCCGTCTTGACCTTTTGCACAAAATAATGGTACAACCGGCGCGCCTCGTCTGGGTTGGCTGCCCCGTGGAAATCGGGTTTGGCTCCTTTCTTGGTGCTGGCCAGCAGGGTGAACTGTGACACTGTGCAATGTGGTGTTAGTGTTGAGTTTCAACCTTCCGCCTATTCTCTGTTGTTGTGTTCAGCGTGGCTGAGAAAAGAGGAAACTCACCGCAAAGAACCTCGCCGCCAATCTCAGTCACGCTCTTCTTCCACTGTATTCCGAATAGCCTGTTAGATTCCATACTTTGTAAAGCGATCAGCCTAGCCTCCCCTCTTCTCTTCCCTTACCCTTCCGCCCTCTTCGTCATCCCATAGCTTCATCTTGAGAACCTTGGCAGCCATCAGGTCGGCTTCCTTTTCCGTATCCCCGGGGGCAACGGCTGCAAAGGCCAGGACGCCCTTGCCAATGGACGAGATCATCTCCTTCTCGACTGTCACGGACGCCGACAGGACACGCTGCAAGATGACTATTTGAGCCGAGTTAGTAAGCCCTCATGTTTCATTCGGTTTGCCGTCGGCTACCGCATTGCACTGCACTCACCCTTCATAATCGCGATGTGTTCAAGTTTTTCTGTTCGAGGATGTGAATTCCAACATCGGTTGGAAGTTGGGCTGTGTTTGTAGATATTGCTCCGGGGTCGGATCGGCATTGGCCCCGACTTTACCGTTTGTCACTTTAGGTGTTGAGACACTCGACAGCATCATGACATGATCGGTAGAATATAGTCTTATAGTTATCTGAAGCTTTACTATTGAATTCCTAGTTTGGATCTTAAGTTTTCAACTCATATCGATAACTCAGAAAGCCCTGGGGACTGTAAGATTCTTTCGGAAAGCTCCTGTGGGATCTAGGTATGCTGTTAGGCAGGGCACTTTAGTTTCCAACAGGGTATCAAAGGCCTAAGAACACACGTCATTGAAAGTTTCCCACCACAGTGACACTGCAATTAAACAACATATATCTGGCTGAGCTTCATCTGCTACACATAAATTATCTTCTAGAGAAATCAGTAACCCATCGTCTGCTATTCGAAGCATTTTAAGCTCTAAAAGCCCACTGGAGCCCCCGAAATCCGCCACTACACGTTCCAGCAAAGTAGCCGCGACGTACCCCAGGTGACCCGCAGACTCTTGACCAATCACAACCCTGCGGCTGTTTGGCCTCATCACTGCATCTCCCACCTTGAACGTCAACACCATCAAGTACTAGCCAGACTTCTCCTAGCAACGTATATCACCATCGCCCGCCACCGGAATTGACGACCCGGGACGGAATCTACATTTTACTCTCTTTTTAACTAACGACGACTCTCTGATCGCTCACGCGACGCGCCGTTTTATCCCAACAACCACCCCTTGCGCTGCCACATATCCTGGCAGGTCCATGTGCACGCAAGACGCACAACGACCTAATCAACATCAATAGTCGGCGAAGACGAGCTATACGAACGATCAAGTCCTGCGCCTCCGAGGCCCCGATTTTTACACTACAATGGCGGCGAGGAAACTGGCCCAAGAAGTCGACAAGTGCTTCAAAAAGGTGGCTGAGGGCGTAACTGAATTTGAAGCAATCTACGAAAAGATCGAACAATCGAGTAATCCCGCCCAGAAGGACAAACTGGAAGATAACCTCAAGCGCGAGATCAAGAAGCTCCAGCGACTGAGGGATCAGATCAAAACATGGGCCGCTAGCAACGACATCAAAGACAAGGCTCCGCTGTTGGAGCATCGGAAACTGATCGAGACGGTTAGTTCCCACCATTGACGAGGAATTATATTCAGTTCCTTACTGACTTGGTACTGTATTAGCAAATGGAGAAGTTCAAGGCTGTGGAAAAGGCCATGAAAACGAAAGCATACTCCAAGGAAGGTCTATCAGCTGCCGCCAAACTCGACCCCAAAGAACAGGCAAAGGTTGAGGCCAGCGAATTTCTAAGTGGCATGGTTGACGAGCTGGAACAACAAATCGAGACACTTGAAGCTGAGGGCGAATCGATACAAGCAACCATGAAGAAGGGCAAGAACAACACTGCGAAAACCGACCGCATCGCCGAAATCGAACGGGTTATCGAACGACATAAGTGGCACCAAGGAAAATTGGAACTTATTCGAAGATCCCTCGAGAACGGTGGAGTCGAACCCGAACAAGTTACAGACTTGGAAGAGAGTATTCGATACTACGTATCCGATGGCATGAACGAGGACTTCATGGAGGATGAGGAGATGTACGAGGAATTGGATCTCGAAGATGAGGAAGGCACCTACGGAATGGGTGCCGACGGCGAGAAGGGCTCTTCTCAAGATGCGCAATCCGTGCAGGAGGATCTAACGACCGATAACGAACTGCCAAAGACACTGACGAGGAAGGCGCAGAAGGAAGTTGACCCAGTGCGGCGGACATCGTCGCAGACCAAGTCACCTTTACCTGCACTCGCGACACTTCATGCCCCTCTACCGACAATTAGCAATGGCAGCTCGGGTTCGCCCGCTATGAAGCCCGCATCAGTACCAACGAGACCCGCTGGCGAAGGTCTCAAGTACGCATCAGCAGCAGCGGCCGCCGCGGCGAGTGACAAGAACAACGTGGGTATTGCTCCGTTACCTCCTCCGCCCGGTGTCGCCTCCTCAAGCATATCTCCGATACCTCAATCTCGAAGCAGCGCGACAAATTCTCCTGCGATACCATCTGCCCAACCTGTTCCTCAACAGCCAGAGTCCAAGCAGCCTACACCAGCTCAAGCGCATGCCGAGCCAGAGCCTGTTCCAACGCCAGCCCCTGTACCTGTCTCCACGAAACAGACCAAGCGATCCAAAGCTGCCGGAAAGCAGGCTGCAGTGCCCGAGACTGCACCCTCATCGAAGCGTATGTGTGCAGGACGCCAATCTGTGAATTTGATAGCTGACTCTGATATAGCCCCACGAACAAATGGCACAGCCAATGGTGTCAAGCCTGTTGAGGTTGAGGTTGAGGAAGACGACGAGGAAGAATCCATCTACCACTTGCCATCATCGTTGCAAGATCTTGTTGACACCTATGAGGCGTCAAGAAAACGCCCATACCCTCCCTCTGCGCCATCATCTCTGCGTTTGATGACAGCCAGTCAGGCCAGCTGCCCTGATATTGTCGATGCAGATGTACCGAGATCATACCAACCTGAAGTACCGGCACATCCGTCAAGCTCAGGTTTCCCTCAAGAACCGCTGGCCATCTTCGATGATCCCAGGCTATACTCCCGCATCGACCCCGACACACTCTTCTACGTCTTCTACTATAAGCAAGGCTCTGCCCAGCAGTACATGGCAGCCAAAGCTCTTAAGGACCAAAGTTGGCGATTCCATAAGCAGTACCAGACTTGGTTTCAAAGACACGAGGAGCCTAAGAACATCACTGAAGACTTTGAGCAAGGCACATATCGCTTTTTTGACTATGAGAGCACATGGTAAGTGAAAAAGAAGAAGAATCCGCTAAACGTCAAAAGATACATGCTGACATGAATGTGCAGGATGAACCGAAGAAAAGCAGACTTCAAGTTTGCCTACAAGTTTCTTGAGGATGAGGTTTAGATGTATTGAGTACGGGATGGAGACTCCGCGATGGAGACGTGGGCATAGTTGTTTGTATTTCGGTTTTGTGACCACCGTTAGAAATTTATATCGGTCGGGAACATAGAGAGACAAGAGCTGGTTTTCGTGTCATCTCTCTTTAATCCCCTGTTACTCCGCTTGTTAGTGCAGGTGTATGTGTGCAAGTCATGGGGGTTGTTTTGATAACCCTGGTCTCCGATCTCAACCTTTATCCAGAGTAAACACAAATTTTAGCACCAGGCACACAAGCTACCCAGAAAGAAAGTAGGGAATCGAGGCTCTCAGCTGAACAAGTCGACCTACACATTTAGACGTTCTTCCTCTACACTCAGCCAGGCTTAAACTGCCCCGCTGCCTCTGGCAACCTGTCAGAATCCTGGGTCTTTCCGACTCGCCTGGCATCCCCGCCCTGAATGAGAGGCTTTTCTAAGGCGTATGAATTATGTATGTGTAGCTCATTTGCCTCATAAGTTCTGTGGTAAGATTTGTCTGGGCCGAGGGCCTGGACCTCGCATAATCTGCAAGACTGGCAGCCTTTCCTTAAGAGCAGCCTCGAATTCGGTCATTGTTTGGGGAGGCTGTTTTTAGTAAGTGACACAAAAGCTTGTGACAAGTCATACCATCGTCTGTCATCGGATCCAGAATCCCATAGCATGCTCGTCAACCTGGCACCTCCTGGGCCATGGTGTCAGTGAAGCATTCCAGATAGCTGGTTTTTTCGTTCTAGACAGTGATAACTGACGGCTGATGTATTGCTGCCCAAATACGAACGAAGCCCAACTGGCATTGTTTTGATTCATGATAAAACAGTGAGGAATAGAATGGCTTTTGCTGGAAAGGGTGCCCTTCCATCAACTCTTCTTATTGTGCTGCGAATGGCTTATACACAACTTATCAAGGCCGGCCGTGTTTTCACATTCGGCCAAGCCATGTTACACTTGTTTGGCCTTCTATTCCATCGCAGACACTTAGCCCTTGGGTCTGAAAGCAGGTGAGGTAGCGAACTGCATCAAGAGATTGGCTGCTCCAGGCGAAAGTGTTGCAGTTCCGCTCGTTCTGTTGACTACTCCTTTACATCGTTAAACTCGAGCTGACAACTTGACTTGATCGATGATAGCACAACATCGGAGGTTCTCGCTCCTCTTCCTACGCGACAAGGCCGCCAGGAAATGCAATAGTGGTTGAACTTGGGGCTTGCGAGGTGGATGCCTTAATTGCCTTGCCACTTTTGGTACAGTTTCCTTGTTAATCCCGTTATTGATACGCACATCAGGCAACCGCTAAACAGCATCCATCGGGTGTTGTTTTTATCGGTGAGCAGAACATTCTGCGAATGACAAGCTTGCGGCACAGCTCTACGCTTGCTTGGCTTGATACCAATCATCGCCAAATAATAGCGACCGTTGTGTATGAAGATCATTACCCCCGAGTTGTTCGGCGTTCGCCGTGAATGCCCATCCGGGAAACCAATGCAGGATAGAATTGGAAGTCTTCTGGAATGTTTCCACGAATGTCAAGGTCGGCTTGGAAGCAGATCCGTCAATACGAGAAGGTGGCAATCCCTGGCAAACGGGTGTTAATTCCGTGGTTAGGGTGACATGAGTTGGTTGCCCTGTAAGCTTGACGAAGCTGGGGAAAGGGTTCCAGGGACGACCAGGGTGTGCGACGAGTCTAATGGGAAAAGAATGGTAATTTCATGGCGGGCGAACCATCTTCAAAATCTCCTACTCGACATTCGTGGCCTCAGTCAGCCTTACCACCATGGGCGTCTCAAGCTTTTCTGGCCACATTCGCTAACTATCAGCTGTGTTGGCACGTCAGTAATGTTTTCTTGGAAACTCGGTGCGGATACCAGCGGGAACAAAGTACGAAACAAGGCGTCCCGGTCGGTTGTCTTTGTGATGATGCGGTTTTGCTGATCGCTTTAGGCGTCCTAGAAGGCTGCCTCGCAAAGTACCAAGACATGTCAGATTGGCTGTGAGACAAAAAATAAGTTACGCAATGGTTAAGGTCAAACAGATAAGTGGCCGAATTGTGGGGAGCTGTGGTAGGTATCCTTATTGGAGACCACTTGTCCGTGCTTTGGTTCTTCTGGCGTCTTAGTCTAGTGTGTCTTTGGTCAAATCCATGGAACGCATGGACAGAATCACCCAGGCCAGGGGATGTCGAAAGACTCAACCTCCTGGACTCAATAGCAGAAAAGATTAGGTAAAAAGGTGTCACCTGGTCTAAAGCGACCATCTCTTATGATGCCCTTAAGCGAAGCCAGGCAGCGAAATACCGTTTTTGACTGAGTTGATGGATCGACAGCCATGGCGAGGTAAGGGGCCACAGTGTTGTTCGTGCATATCGCGGACTGCCCCTAGCTTTGAGGCTCGTGCTTGTGCTCGAGTTGTGGTATATTGTAAGTTTTGCGTGTATATGTATACATGTGTATGGTTGTGTGAGTATGTTTGTGTGAGTATATTTGTGCTGGCGAGAATTGGGACAATTGCTCGATAACTTCGTTCGTGGAAAGTTGACAAGCGAGCACAGCTGGTGATAGATAGAAGGCCTTTTTTATGCAAAGCATTTCCTTCGGTCGCTGCATACGAGTGCAAATGATGCTATCATGAGAGAAGAAGGGTGTAGACAGTACCTCAGCCAATTCAGTACAGTATGACGGATGGTTTTCTTGCCGGCATCGGACATCTCTGAGCAGGGGTGGTGGCCTGGCAGACAAAGTGAGAGCAGGAGGGGTAAGGAGTGCGAGGTGGAAAGTGACAGCCACCCGACACAAACCTTCCCTGGAATTCCGCTGGTGCTGCCCTGTACCTTCTCCGCGTAGAGCACCGGCAGCATTAGGCATTCTGTCTCGTTGATTCTGCCTCTGAGGTTGATTTCCACTCACTTTTTACTTTGGCCGTCATTTTCAGCACATTCTCGCTGACCGACAAGTGAGCTTGATGGGGGGACATCGGTTACACCAATTGCATCCCTCCCACGACCGAGGGCAGAATCTGTTGACCCAACCGGAGCTTCTGTGATGGGCGATACAAGACTGAGGTGCCCGTTTGCCCTTGAGCTCGAGAGGCACAGGCGCGCAAATGCGTTCCAGCTTTACCTTTGATAGTGACCGAAATCTGCTGAGCTGGCCTTGCACAGCCCCTAACAGCATCATGCTCCTCGGTTATCGCTGCTTGTCATCGCTCCCGCGTCCACTCCCATCAAACCCGTGCTAGAACCATTTGTTCATTGATCTTCAGCCCCGGTGCATCGCCACGCCCACGCCCAGCCGGCAACATCGTCAGTTGCCGGTACCTAAAGACACAGCGGCTTTATCTTAGACTCAGATAGCCCCGGCTTCCTGCTAGATTTCCAACCTTGGATATGTCGTCAGAAGCTTAGTCTCACCTCAGTTTATCGGTACACATCCTGCGCAATGCAATGCAACACGCACATCCACCGGGTTTGTACTGCATTGTACCTTCATACTGCAGCAATATGCAACTGTTCATAGGTCCCGCCTCAACCGGGGCTCTCCAAGGCGGCCAACGCTTGCACTTGTCCTAGCTACTTATGCATGGAAGCCATCATGCAGCTGTTCCTGACCTTACAGTGGCCACCTTAGCTGTTGTTGCATCGCCATCTGACTTCCCCTTCCCCTTTCAGGACACCGGCCAGGAGCATACTGCCTCTGATAGGGTGTCTCCAGCCCTTGACTTGGTTTCCGCGCTTGTCGTTGCTGTCTCCGCCTACAGAGTAACTTGACTTCATCCTAGCTCCCGCCTAAGCGACAAGTGTCGATTCACACACATCACGAGCCAGCTTGCGCCAAACGCTGCTTCGCCTTGAACCCTTGTCTGTGTACTGCCCCCCTGTGCTTCTCCAATCTTCGGTCCTGGAATTGGTTATCTCCTAGCAATCTTCCATCTTACTAGCTATGCTTCTTATTGAGGGTTGGTCCGGGTTGAGTCCCCTGCGTTCCCCGGCAGCTACCCCAGTGGTGTTCTTGACTCTAGGACATGCTCTAAGGCCTTGACAATACCACTCGGGAGTCACTGCCAGTCCCGGTCTGCACTTGTTTGTTTCTGCAAGTAGGTATCTCCTGCAGTCTCAAGTCTATGCTGCCCTTTACCCCTTCTGTATTACACACATGACTCCTCTCTTCGCCTCACTAATCAATGTGCCATTTGAGCCTCACCTTGGCCTATATCATCCTAGACAATACTGACTAGCACCCTTCTCTCTTTGCGACTCCCCAGGCATA
The DNA here is from genome assembly GCA_013266165.1 of Fusarium graminum. Classification (NCBI taxonomy): domain Eukaryota; kingdom Fungi; phylum Ascomycota; class Sordariomycetes; order Hypocreales; family Nectriaceae; genus Fusarium; species Fusarium graminum. Next base: position 42,816 of record JAAGWP010000027.1, on the reverse strand, counting down.
TAAACTTCGCTCTGATCCGCCTCACCATTCTGATTGTCAGCTCATTACTATCATATCAACTCTCATGTTCCAAGCTTCATCTCTTCCCTTTCAAGACCGCCATCAAGATATCCATCTGGTTGCGGCTTGTCCTCACATACCCTTTTCTCCTACTGGCTGTCTTCATAAGTCTATTCACAAACCAACACGTCCTCTCAAGCACCCGTGTTTTCCACACTCTCACTAATTGACTGATACGACACTCGGCTCCTTGCTGGAGACTCTATCCCCCTTACCAAAGACATAATGAGCTCCAACCAATGGTACAGCAACGGCTATTACGATACCTCGTCGCCACAAGATCAGGTCTCCTCGCCATCGGAGTATTTTTATGATTATTATCAGTCACAGCCTCTGGTCAGAGATGGCAGCTCTGGGGGTAGCTCTCAGACATCTACCATTCCCGAATCACCTTCACAGAGTAAATACTACTCCCTGCACGACTCATCGCCGATGCACTACTCTGCCTATCAGCAGCATTGCATCTCTGAACAAACTAGGACTGATGGAACTGCTGTTCCGCGAAGTGAGCCGTATGTATTATCTCTTACTACATAGTAAAGTGTTGCTAACATTGCTCAGTGGTAATGATTGGCCAGTGTCCTGTCTTCATCCTGGATGCATTTCCCGTCCCTTCAAGCGCACAGCCGACCTCCAGCGTCACTACAGGAACACTCATGCTCCTGAATCGAGCAAGGATATGTACTTGTGTGACTACCCAAAGTGCACTCGTTACCGTGAGCCTTTCCATCGCCGCGACCACTTTCGGGACCATCTTCGCGAATATCATCGCGAAGACATCCAGAAGCGTGGATCTACTGTGAACGAGGAATGGCTCGAGGGCCGATATGCACCCTCTGCATGGTGGCGTTGCCCTCGTTGCCTTGTTCGAGTCTATGTCTCTAAGAATGGCTATGAATGCCCTGGATGCAAGACCTCGTGCGAATCAAAACGCAAGGAGAAGCGTCGTAGTCAATCTTGAACTGTGTGAGCGGAGACACAGCCTTTCGCACTCAGCAAGGCTTGTTAGCTTGAAACTACATGTGGCCTCTCCTTACAGGGACATGTTTGCCAATCAGATCACCAGCACAAGATTGGTCGCGTGTAAGAAACACTCATTCCGGACAACTCGTCGATACTTGACACCATCGCATGGCCAGCTCAGTCTTAGCAGGTTTCTTGGAATTCGTGTTGTCATCAAAGAAAGCGAAGTCCTCAAGGCGTTCTTCTTGCTTCACAGGAGGGAATGCACCAAAGAGGTGTCTTTTACACATTATGCTCTTTTTGTTAGGCATTCTGTGTCACTTGCCCTTCACTCCGTCATTCCTCTCACTCTAAGAAGTCCTGGAGATCCGCAAAAACGCCTGTGTGTTGCAGATCTTGTCCCCACTAGGATGTTGCATCACGCTGAGGTTGACTTCAAAGAATTGTTCTAGAAGCGGGGCAGTTTGCGGGGATTATTTCAGCGTGGCTGTGTTATGCACGAGGCTTCTGTCATGCTTCCATTCCTTCTTTCGAGTTTCCTTTTTCGGTCACATTTACTGGGATCTGACTAGGGTTTGAGACTCGAACTGAAGGCACCGAGATAAGCCGTTTTTGTGATTGGCGGGTCGATCACGCAGTGACGTTTATGATGAGATATGAGGTAAATGATGGACTTAGAGAGTGGTGTTATAGATAGACGGTGGGAGTTCACTTCTTTCCAGCGATCTTGAGTTTTGGCAGATATAGAGGAGTTTCTTGTATCTTTTGTATTCTATGTATTTACACTTCAAGCCGGGAGGCAATTCATGAATCTTCGTTTTCTCTTTACTCCTTTCAATGTGACACTGCATATAATGCCCCCGGCATGAGTATGTGCGATGTGACAAGAAACAATTGGAAATGGCACATCACACCTCAACCCCGACATCACAGTATTTCATTCCCCACCCTGTCTTCGTGGTGTGCATTGCTTGTACGGCTCCCGGATGTTTTCCCCTAGCTGGTATGCGCAATACAGTACACTGCATCATGCTTGTGGCCACACGTCGCTTGTAGCTCCAGAATTCTAGTCATATTCTGACTTACTTCTCCGCTTTGTGTTTAAGAGAATCAAGGGGTCATTTCGACTTGATTGCACAGATTGGAACATCCTTACGTAGGTCCAACTCATCGCGAATATTTGATACTTTGCGGGCACGGGAAAACGGCTAGGAGCTTATAGCAGGTTGTTATACTTTTGCAACCTAGATATACATGACTCTCTCTGCCTGTATGACATTCAAGATGCCGGTACTAAATCCATGTGTTTTACATTTCTGCCCCCTTGATCACCCTATCTCCAAAACCCTAATCTTCTTCTATTGGGTCGTCGTCATAATTGGGGATGGTGCGGAAATCAGGCCGCTCCTTGTCTCTACGCCTCCGCAGCCGTTTTCCATTCTTCGGTGGTGGTACATATAAAGCAGCAGACAACGGCATGGACGGGGCGTCACTGACCAACTTTCCCACAAACAGTCGGGGCTGGTGGAACTTGAATTCGGGTTGGGGCGGTTGAGGTGGTTGAGGCGAGATCAGACGGGTAATGATCGAGGCAGTTGTATCCTTATTATCTACTTCTACGTTGGCATCCGATGATTCTCGTAGGTGTTCAGTATAGCTGTCTGTCGTGTCAAGGTTACCTTCCGTGCGTAAATACGATCCATTCCGAGACGATGAGGGGGGTTCTACAATATCGCTTGGCTGTGTTATCGACCCGGATGATAAGAATGACTCGATGGAGGGGGCTGGATTCTTCGACTTTTTCAGACCCAAAGCACATTTCGTTTGCTTGTGAGCTTCTTCCCTGGCTCGACGGCTGTTCTCGGTGCTATTGTCGTCAAAAACGAACCTTTTCTAAATTTCGTCTTCATTTTCAGCTCCCAGTGTTGGCTCTCGATAATTATCCTCTTTGCTCACTAGCTCCTGTCGCTTTTCACTTGCTGATAAGAGTTCCAGCAAATCTTGAGCATCGGGAATCGCTGGCAGCTGTGTCTTCAGCGGAATAACCAAATCGCTTCCCGGTTTGATAGAAGACTCGCTTTCTATATCAAGAGGGCCTTTTTGTGGGACAAACTTGCTTTCATTCTTTAATACACTTGGTGAATTTGTCTCGTGCAGTTGAGGCAATTCAAGTTCAGAGCTTAACAGCTCGCTTTGGTGATCGTCCAGCACGTGTACATCAGATGAACAACTCATACAAGACGACTGTTGTAACTTTCCAGTCGAATACAGTGGGTTATGTACTGGAGCCTCGCGGTGTGCCGGACTCTTTATGCGTGGACTCTCTTCTGATGTGTACCAGTACTGGCTTATTCCGGGGCTTACAGAAATCGAGGGCTGCTCCGCCTGCTGTGTCTGTTGTGGTGTAGGTTTGTTTTTTGAACTTAGCCACAAATTCCATCGGATATCTTCAGATGTAAGACGGCTTGAAGGTTGCACGGAAGCTCCAAGGACACCGACAGTGCTTGAGTCATCCCGTAGGTCTGGAGATCGAATATCAAACATCCGGGATCGAGCCCCTTGTTTCGGCTGCGGTTGATGAATGACAGGGGCATGCGCCCGCACAATCAATTTTGGTTCATCAGACTCGCTCTGTCTATTCTCCTGATCATCTGTACGACGTAGGAGGGAGCTATCAGCATTAGCTGGAAAGGTCAGAAGCGGGCCTTGTGGTTGAGTGTTTTTTGGGGATCCATAAGCATGATGTAAACTCGTTACAGGCCGTCGAGATTTATCAACGCTTTGGCATTGTTGCTGGTAGGGTGACATTGGAGCTTGATATTTATTGTGATTTGGCAGATGCCTGATAGGATCGTGCCTTGTAGAAAGACTTCGCACAGAGTTACTGCCCCTACTCCATCGAAGATTTCGGTTCCCGATATTTATCTTCATCTCGTATTCAGAAAGTCGACCCAGTGTCTTCTTACTAGGCTGGCCTTTCTGGTCAGACCCGTGTGATGTCAACTCAGATCGGAGGTCATGCTTGGATATTGATTTTGTGAGTGGTTTGGTAGGTCGATTATTCTGCCAGGAGAAGTCGACCAAGGCAGGCTTCTGAGTGATCACCCCAGTCCAATCAGCTTTCTCGAGTAGCCTGCGCCTCTTCTCTGTGATGTCTAACTCTTGCCGAGCGTGGTCCAGAGTCGTCGTTAGTGGCTGTTCATCTTCTGCCCTTCGCTTCCTCAGTTGCATCCCAACATCTTCACTGGAACTGTAGCTATGAGCTTGCACTCCTTCGGTCTGCTTATGGATGAGTCGTCTTCTGGGTGTTCTCTCTTTCCGTGTTGAGGTCAGGGCTGCCGACTGACGCTGCTGGGATGGCGACGGCTGCGGTATAAAGTCAGGCACAAAGGACGCGACATCCAAACCCTTACTCGAAGACGGAGCATTTTTTCGGGCTCTTGCTTTCGCAAAGTATTGCTTCTGGCGGGCAGCGTCCTTGTCCCAACCTTTGCCTCGAGAATGACGAGCAAGGGCGCCTCCTGTCCAGTTCATGGTGAAAATAGCAAAGTCAGTTAGTTTCTTTCGGTGCTAGATCGAGATATGGTATGTTAAAGTTGAACCAGTCTCGATTGGGTCTTGAAGGACGCGGCCAGAGTCAATGTGGTGAGGCAGTTGCCATCAGCCCAACAACTGCTCTCCAACTGGGTCAACGGAATTTAAGGCATCTAGAAGAAAATCAAGCCGGGATCAAACCCATATCTAAGTTAACATGTTAATTCGATCTAGTCTTCTGCGATGTCATTGTAATGTTATGGATAGATACGGAGTACCTGCTCAAATATCCTGCGGGTTAAAGAGAGCATGCTAGGGCTGTGAGAGTTCACTTACACGCAGAGAGGGCCAGTGTCTATTCAGACACATGCCGCTAAATGCACTGTATACGTACAGGCCAGCTAAGCTTCAACACACCCCATGATGACGGAGCTCCCTTGAGTCCCTGAACATGGAGCTGCATTTAGCATCTAGCATCTAGCGCCACGACAACACATTTCACCAATAACCGTACTGAGCTCGCGCAAACCCGATAATTTTGTACACTCGCGCCTTACAAAACACCATCATGGCCGACGCAGAGGAGAAGGCCCGCAAGGAAAAGATTGCTGCGGCCAAGAAGCGCGTTTGTGTACCCCTCCCTTCTTATCCTAGCGGATAGCTAACACATTGCGCTTTCAGGTCGAGGAAATGAAGAAGAAGAAGAATAAGAAGGTCACTACAACGAAGCAATCAAAGCCAGAGCCAGCCGATACCCCTGCGCCCGAAACTGCCACGGAAAAGTCCGATGTTACCCCTGCAAGCGACAAGAAATCTGCCAAAGAACCCGCGGAGAAGAATGCGGAAGACAAGCCCCAAGAGCCGCCTATCAACACCGCCAAGAAGTCGCTCAAGGTCGAAACGCAAAAAGAAGACGACAGTGACAGCGATAGCGACAGCGATAGTGAAAGTGACGATGATGAGAACTCGCCTTTGGCCACGCCCTCACTCGCTCAACAGTCGAAGTTGAGATCTACATCGTTCCGCGCTGGCTCTATCACCACGGGGGGTGCTTCATCACCTAGTCCCTTTAGCCCCGACGGAGAAACTGCACCGGACATCTACAGAAAGCATATGGCTCGAATCGAGGAGCTGGAGACTGAGAACAAGCGCTTGTCTAAAGAAGCCTCAGACTCGGAAAAGAGATGGCAAAAGGCCGAAAATGAATTGGCTGATATCCGTGAGGCCGACGGCGAGGAAGGTGGGAAAACAGGCGGTCACGATGATGGGCTTTGGGATAACTTGGTGTGTGATAACATCTGGAAACCACTCTTGGTTTTTCCCCGCTAACATATCTATAGAAGAGTCAAGTCGCTGCTCTTCAACGTCAAAACACTCAGCTCCAACAGCAGGCATCTCGCGGACCTGGGCATGGTCATCGTCCTTCCGTATCGATGGCCTCACCTCCAGCAGATCTAAAGGCCGAATTGGAGGCCAAGACAGCAACCATTGAATCCATGGAGATTGAGATCTCAAAACTTAGAGCACAGGCCGAGCGCCACACCAGTGGTTCGTCCTCTGAAAAGGAGCAAGTCACTGCTCTGGAAGACAAACTCGCCCGGGCTGAGGCTGCGGCAGGTAAGGCGCAACGAGAGCTCCAGGATCTCAAACGCAATCTCGAGAGAACAGCAGAGAAAGCGGTCCGCGAAGGTAGCGAAAGAACAAGTGCTGAGACCAAGGTCAAGACTCTTGAACATGAACTTGAGGAAGTAAATAACGCACGCAACGAGCTGGAGAAGAAGGTTGAAGCGTTGGATAAGAAGGCGACAACTCTGACTACATTACACAAGGAACAAGATTCTCGTTTGCAGACAATCAAAAAGGAGAAAGAGAAGGCCGAACACGAGGTCGCCGAGCTACAAGCCCAGGTTGACAAGCTGGAAAGCGAAAATACAAAACTTCGAAGCCGCAAGTCCTTGGAAGGGGGTGGCGGGCTGGATGATGAGGGGATGGATGAACTGGAGGACGAAGAACGACAAAAGCTCGAGAGGAAAATCCGTGCTCTCGAGAGTGAAGTTCATGAGCTTCGAAGTGGAGCATGGATTGGCAAGCGACGGGAATTGGAGGCAACTAGTCCAGGCTTCCAAGACGTTGATCTCTCTACTGGACATGGCATGTCCCCAACTCAACGTAGAAAATCTGGACCTGGGGGTATCGGTGATTTCTTCACAAGTGGTCTTAATGCCCTAGCTGGAGGCGGCGATGACGAGTTCCTCGAGGACGACGATATGGACTTTGACGAGGACGCATTCCGCAAAGCTCGAGAGGAAGAGTCGAAGAGGCGGCTTGAGCGAATCAAGGAGATCAAGCGATCACTTAAGCATTGGGAAGGATGGAGACTTGATATTGTCGAGAACAGAAGAGGTGGAAATGAAGGTATTGGTGAGATTTTTGACGTATAAGCTAAAGCTAGAAGAGTCCATTATTAGTGTGCCCAACAAACATCAAGCAATAAACGTATGAAGGTATAGAACAAGATTTGATATCACATATCGCTCTAATGTCAAGAAATGCTCCTAGCTAAGTTCGGCAATTTGGAGGCTTGTGATAACTTCCAGATCTTACCCTGTAGCGTACATGATCTATTCGAGGTTATATGATTCAGCAGGAATTGCTGACTCAACAAGCTCAGCCGTAATAATAATAAGAACATGCGGATTCCATAACTTTTAAGAAATACTGAGATCCGATCATCACCATTGCCATATCGTGGGAAGTTACTGCTGACCTGTCAATCCTGCAACATGTTGAGAATGCGATATTTTGACCAATCTGGGAGCTGAAGCTATTCGGTGACTTAGTTACCCTGAACAAACCCGACAAGCCTGAGGGACATGCACAATTGGAAGATTTATGGTCATGGCCGTCTGATCTCAACAGCAAGACCTCATTCCACTTATTCGGCCATCGACCGTGAGGCAAGAGGTGTTCTCCCCGATGACGGCGCGGAGAGTGGATCCTCTGAGCGGAGATCCGAGACGGACAACGGAAATGCGCTCCGCGCCGAGATATAGGCCACTGAGGGATGTTATTACCGATGAAATGTGTCAATTGAGTTTATAAGCGATCTACAGGCCCAACATTGCGATACAGAAGAGTGCTTGAATGCCGAAGTCTGAAAGTTCAAGCAACGTATCTTCAAACAAACTTTGGACAGTCAATGAATATGCAATACCACATAGCCATCCTCGGTTGTAGTACTGTGTCTCATGTCGTGCGAGGCATGTCGAGTTTGGGGGTAGCAATACCGAGGCGAGGCAAAAACGAGGGCAGCTATCATGCACGAGATGCAGTGCCTAATTTAAAAGTAACAAGTCGTCGGTAGTCAACCTGCGCCGCCGAGCGGGGAATCAAATGCGGAACCCATCGACACTAGTGTTAGGTAACCGTCACGGCTTGGACTGGCTAGAGTCATTTTCCCACTGCTTGCAGTTGGTGAGCTGCCCCAGCTCGGTCAGGTACCGAGCCTCATTCCACAGAACCTGGCAAGACGAGGAGGCAGAGTACTCGAGACACACCCTGAGCGCTGGGGGGACGTGATGGAGCTTCCGAGGGTCTGAATACTCTTGGAAAACATCGCGATATTGCAAAAGAGTGCTTAGTTTGAGCTTCATGTTGGACGACAACGTCATATGTAGACACTTTAGATAGAGCGACAAGATCCCTGTCGAGGCATGCGATTGTCTAAAACCATCATGTCAGCCACTTTCAATTTTCCCGCAGCGTCCGTCTTCGGCGTTGACCCCAGAAGGCTAAAAGGAAGAGCGAGAACCCGTTGTCGGAAGAATTGACATGAATGCCTTTGTCTTCTTTCTCCCTCTCGGCTGAAATCCCATCTTTGCATCATCAACAGTTCGCCAGTAGCTTCAACCAGAGAAGACATAGTTTTTCTCGAGACTTGTAAGTGCAGCTCCCATATGTCATTATCCACACAGCCTGCCCAGTTGTTAGAGGTCAGTGGTCAGCCACAAGAGATGCCACTATGAAGTTGACCAACGAGAATGGTCCTTCTTTTGTTTCTGAGCTTGACGTTCTCGAATCGCACTCCTACTCTTGGCTCTTCAGAGAGGGGAAGAGGATGATAGAACGTGTAAAAGAGACAACACGCAAAGCATTGATCGTCTCATGACTGCCCCTCCCCCTCTTCTCATTCTTGCTTGCTCCCCCATCCATGACCAACAACTAATACTTGGTGATGCGCCAGCTTACGATCGACTAGCGACACCTCTTGATCAAATTCACCCCGTCTCATTGGGGAAAAACACCTCGTTTACTTACCCCATATTCTCCTTGTCCCGTCGCATCGTCGGTTTTCCTCTCGGTCGCCGCCCCCGTAACCGGCTACTTGCTCGGTTGTTCAGACTTGACGTGGGAAAGAACGCTACCCAAACACCTTCCTGAACCCGACCCCGACCTCCACATCCGACCCCAAACCGCACCCCGCGCTTGCAGCAAGCAACCCGACCTCACGACTCGAGCGCAAAGCAAACTAGGAAGGACTCCCGGCGACGATTCCCGCGCTCACTTCCCGTAGACTACCGCTCCTACCCTTTTTATATCTTTTATAAACTCCCTCCCTTCTCTTCCTCTTCTCTTTTTCGCCCATCATGTCCGCTGCTCTTGCATCTTCCATCCCGCGATCTCTTTTCAAGTCTTCGCTGCGCCGAGTCGCTCTTCCTTCAACCACCGTCCGCCCTGTTCGCGCTTCATTCGGTGCTATCCAAACCATCTCCCCATTCGCCGTCCGCACAATGGCTTCCTCCCAGAAGATCAAGGTCAAGAACCCCGTCGTCGAGCTCGACGGTGATGAGATGACCCGCATCATTTGGCAGGTCATCAAGGACAAGTTCATCCACCCTTACCTCGACATCGACCTCAAGTACTATGACCTTGGTCTTGAGTACCGTGACGAGACTAACGACCAGGTTACTATTGATGCCGCCGAAGCCATCAAGAAGTACTCAGTCGGTGTCAAGTGTGCCACCATCACTCCAGATGAGGCTCGCGTCGAAGAGTTTAAGCTGAAGCAGAGTAAGTGCATTCCCGTCTGGCTGTGTTTGAGTTCGAGTCGCATCTCGTTATGCCCCCACCAATCGCAACCCCGCATGCATGAGAGACATGCACAGTAGCGATATGAGGGGAGCCAGCATAAGAATGGCGAATAATGCATGCAATAAAGTCAACGAGATCAAATTTGGCTAACCCACCTGTTTAGTGTGGCTTTCCCCCAACGGCACTATCCGAAATGCCCTTGGCGGTACCGTCTTCCGTGAGCCCATCGTCATCCCCCGTATTCCTCGTCTCGTTCCTGGATGGAAGAAGCCTATCATCATTGGCCGTCACGCCTTTGGTGACCAGTACCGTGCCAAGGATGCTGTCCTGCCCGGTCCTGGCAAGCTCTCCATGGTCTTCACCCCCGAGGGTGGAAAACCTGAAGAGATCGAGGTCTACCAGTTCAAGGAAGGCGGCGGTGTTGCCCAGACTCAGTACAACACCGATGAGTCTATCACTGGTTTCGCCCATGCTTCCTTCAAGCTTGCCATTGATAAGGAGCTTCCTTTGTACATGAGCACCAAGAACACTATCCTCAAGAAGTACGATGGTCGTTTCAAGGATATCTTCCAGGAGATCTACGAAACCACCTACAAGAAGGAGTTTGAGGCCAAGAAGATCTGGTACGAGCACCGTCTCATTGACGACATGGTTGCCCAGATGATCAAGAGCTCCGGTGGTTACATCATGGCCCTCAAGAGTGAGTTTTCCCACATAAACTGAACGCTTGCTCAGCGATCGTATTCTCCACCTCAGAAAGAATGAAAGTTAACAATTTCCCCCAGACTACGATGGTGATGTCCAGTCTGACATTGTCGCCCAGGGCTTTGGTTCTCTTGGTCTTATGACCTCCGTCCTCATCACCCCTGACGGAAAGACTTTCGAGTCTGAGGCTGCCCACGGTACCGTCACTCGCCACTACCGTGAGCACCAGAAGGGTAACGAGACCTCCACCAACCCTATCGCTTCCATCTTCGCATGGACTCGTGGTCTTATCCAACGTGGCAAGCTTGATGATACCCCCGACGTTGTCGCCTTTGCTGAGAGCCTCGAGAGGGCTTGTATCGACACTGTCGATATTGATGGCATCATGACCAAGGATCTTGCCCTTGCCACTGGCAAGTCTGAGCGCAAGGATTATGCCACCACCAACGAGTACCTTGACGCTGTTGAGCGCCGCCTCAAGAGCACCCTCAAGGAGAAGCTGTAAACGCCTCGACAATTCGTCGTTCCTACAGCCTTCCCATTCCCTCTATCTTCCGCTTCCGGTTTCATGGTCTCTTAAGCATATGCAAAGGGGTAGCCATTCTTCATGAACTCTTTGAGAATCGATGCCGCATATATTACCATCCTGGATAGCATTTCACTCCAGTTTTGGGAATCCCCAAAGCATCACCTCTTGCTGATCTCCTGACTACCCTTTTCTTCAAACAACGAGGAAGTTGGTATCGTCAAGAGCATTCATGTACTGGGACTCGCTGCAAGGACACATGCAGTAATTTAACGAGTTATGAAGAGCATTCCTCCATCGTCAATGTAGTTGGATAGGATGCTGGGTTTTCGAACATGTAGAAGCAAAGATCTCAAGGAGGAGGCAGCATGATACATCCTGTCGGGTATAGACAGAAAAGCAGACGCCATGTAGATGGAAGCTTCTTCCTTGGCCTTAGCAAATAGACAAGATGGGATACCCAGCCCTGCTTTATAGTTTTCTTCATCGAACAGCCTCCTAACCGCTCACTTTGTGACTACTTGTTTTCTGTAGCACATTCCTCCTAGTTCAGCTTAGTTGCGGAGCAATGGGTCGAAGAGTCATAACATTAAGCTTGATGCTAGCGTAACACAAATCTATTGGACATTCATACTTGTCGCTGCACCTCTGCTCACATGCTCGGTACGTCGAACACGCGACTGATCATCCAGATACCACTGTAAACGCCCCTTTTTCTCATATTTGCATGTTGTCTAGCCTCGGTAGTTGTCCGTGGCCCGCGTAACCGACACCCAATCTCCAGAATAATTCCCTTTTTAAGAAAAAAACAAACAATGATAGCAAATTAAGCCCCTGTTTCCCTATCCCCCTTCCTTCCCAAGGAACCCAAACGTGCACCCCTTAGCTACGGCGTCTGAATAGTCTCCACGCCGAACGCCTCGGCTCAAGCCCGCACGTGTACGTCTCAAGAGATGGACTGTACATAGAGCTGAAAAAAAAGCTGATGAGGTTGAAAAAGCACCCGGATTGTTCCGATAGAGATGGCCTCGGTTGATCGGAAGGAGTACAGTGATTGTGATGCCGGGGATGTTGCGTACATACGGATTCTGTCCGCTAGGCTCCATTCTTCAAATCGATAGTTATACATGTGGCAAGCTCTGGCCGTGCAATTGAGCGATGTTCTGCGTCCAGGAGGAGCACTGCTCATAGAGAAAAAAACTATACAATAGATCTTTCTCTGAAAATCATGACACGGGATCAGTCGGCATGAGCTGCAGAAACGTCCTTATCCTTCTTGGATTTGCGCACGCTGGGTGTCCCTTCTGCCTCGCTCTTGCGCTTCTTTTTAGCTGGCCTCGTTGAGGAGCCTCGAGGCTTGTACCCCGTATCATCCTCAGCATTCCTCTTGCGTTTGACACGACTGACGGGCGTTGAGGCAAATTCTTGGTCCTCATCCATGCTGGCGTCTATATCGCGATCTGCTGTTGCGGCTGCTCGTGCAGCCATGCTGACACGCTTGCCTCTTGTGCTTGCCCGTCCACCACGCTCGCCTCGCGACCCGCGCGTCTTACGGCCTCCGGTATGACCACCCTCGCCATCATCTGCGTCGCCGTGCGCTTCACCGTCTTGGAGGAATATCTTGGGAGCGTGTTTGCGCAGCCAGTTTGTTACACTTGTAGGGTTCTTAAGATGTGGGTGTGAAGGTTGGTGGTTGCCGGGGTGGGCGCGAGGGGCAAGCGTGGGAAGGTGCTGTGTCTCTGAGTCGAGGCTCATATCAATGCCCATATCGATTTCGTAGATGTAGTTGTCGATGTCATCGGCAGATAGGAAATCGGCAGGATATGTCTCGCCATCGGGAGCCTTTAATTCATTGACGATCAGCGGTAGTGTCTCCTTGGCATTACTGTATGACGAATGCGGTACAGCGCTGATAAGATCCTCCAGCTTCTTTCTGGGTGTATCTTTGTGTAGGTTGTGTTCGTCATCCAGGGGCAGGACGGGCGCTTTAGGGTCGGATGGAGGTTCAAGGGATACATCGACCTGTTTCTCTGGAGGAATCTGAGGAGAGTTGTTGATTTCAAGCAGCAGGTCTAATAGGCGGCTATTGGACAGTCTGTTAGTGATCTTGCGTAAGTAACCTTGGAGGTGACGTACTCGTTCTCTACAGCCAAGCGCTTGACCAACGCGGCGGCCTTGTCCTCTTGCTTATGTAGCTCTTCGCCATCGTGCATTTTCTGATCGAACACAATGCGCATCTTCCTGTACTTCTTCTTCCATGATTTGTAGCCAGCGCGATGGCGAGTGGCGCCCTCGATCTTGACGGGCGACTCGTCCATTTCGAGGGAGGCCTTGATCAACACGCGATCGAGTATACGAAGTGTGAATGAAACGCGCCGGATTGCGAAGAGATTGGATGTAGGTAGTAGTTGAGCGCGTGGTGTTGATGTTAAGAACTGAATCGGTGATGCTCACGATGTTGAAAGAGAGGGAGTAATGGAAAGTTTGACAAAGTAGGGCAGGTTTTGCCAATAAGATTTGTTGGTTTGGGGGGCCTTGCGCAACCCAAGTTCAGACTCCTAGTGGTGTTGTTCTCCCGGTAGCTGCTCAGATTAGGTCGGTACGTACCTTGCAGTAGCTCAGGCACGCAACTTGACTACCCTGCTGCCCCAGAGTGTGTCGGCTCGAATATCTTCCAGGCACGATTGTGAATAGGCAACTTTAATACATATCGAAGGTCAGTGATTCAGGTTGGTTTTAACGTGTGTTCCTGGTCATGCGCACTGGGAGTGCTTATTCATAAAGCGCTGGACTCGGAGGTGCGAGGCAAGGCCCACACTCTTCTTTAACTGTCGTATTCCACAAATCGCATTAATCTATTCATCATACTTGAAGCATTACGATGCTACCTCCTTTCCTAATGTGTCCAGTTCTTCCTTGATGAAATCCGCGGCGTTCACCATTTCGGTGCTGCCATAAACAACTCTCTTCTTGACTCTGTCTCCTCCTGCTCGGCTCACCCACTCCTGCAGGTTACCGTACTCGTCCATGCTACCACCGCCCACTGTAAATACAACCGCCTCGCTGAAGCCTTGCCGTCTTTGCCCAAAACTAGCAGTTTGTCCAGGCACTTGCGACCCAGGCATGCCGCCAGGTGTGCTAGTACCGCCGCCAGATCGCATGGCGCTGGGTGGAGGCATGGTGCCTCGAGCGTTGGCGGACCGAGGGTCGTAGTACAGGTAGTGCTCCGTCTTCGCGATAGCAGACGACGAGGCGGAGGAGGGATCCATGATCGATTCGACAATCTTGGTAACGGTAAAGTCACGGTCGGCAGGAAGGAAGTTCTTTACGCCACTGATGAGACTCTCAAAGTTGGATGACAGGCCAGTGGGAACTCCTGATTCTTTGAGGCGGTCAGTGAGACGGGACGACATTGAAGAAAATCGCCCGAAGAGATCGGAAGATTGGGCTGGTTGAGCTGTATTGTTGATGGTTGTAAGTTGTGTCATCTTGGTAGTCGCGCGAACCCTATCGGAGTTAGTGAATACATTTCAAGGAACAGAATTGGAAACGTACTGTCGAACATAAGGCAGACACGATATATCTGCGCCTGCTTCTGAGAGAGCCTTCTCGAAAGCTTCGAATTCCTGTCGGTTGACCTCCTGCTCGGCGCTCAAGAACCAGATAATAAACAATCGCAGCTTGTCGACAGGCTCTGTACCCTTATTGTTATCCTCGATAATCTCCATTATTTGGGCCTTGGTTTGCTTCACAACATTTTCCTCAAGTTGAAAGTAATTGTCAAGTTGACGGTCTTTGATGCCTGTTAACAATGCTGCGAGAATGTTCATATGCATATCAAGAATGCCCTTGCGCTCTCGCATTTCGGGAAGTAGCGTTATCGCAGCCTTAAGATGCTGAGCACTCGCACTAGTATCAGCTTGCAAGTCCTCCAGATCCGTGACACCAGTCTTCTTTGTGATCGCAGCCGTGTCCTCCTTGTACTTGGTCAATTCAGCGTCGATGTCCTCGGCTACTTGGGGGAAAGGACTGCCAGCATTCTTGGCCCAGAAGAAGTCGTTCGTGGTCAAATCGTATCCCTTCTTCGATGGCCCCTTTGCCGGATTTCCTTCTTCCGCAGGGCTTTCAATAGTGATACGGTTGAGCTTCATGTTAAGAACATCGTGCACTAGACTTTGGTAGGTCCAGGAATGGGACAGCATAGGTACCAAGTCGATGTTTCGGTCTAGGAGTATAAGGACAGGCCGGGAAGAGTGGGTGCCAGATGATGCATTTGGTCGTGGTCCTGAAAAGAGGTTGTCCTTGGAGTTGAGTATGTGATCCCGAAGCTTGCGATCAAGTCGCGCGGCGACCATTTCGGCAGCAGCACCCTTGGGGCATCGAATGATGGGGATGACTCCTGTATAAAGCATCAATATATCGACCTGACGAAGGAAACTTTGAGCATACCCATAGTGGCAACCACGCTGAAGAGACCGCTCACGATCTTGTCAACTACTCGGTCGAGCTCCTCATCGCTCGTAGCTGCGCTGTTTAGAGCCCAGTATGTGTGTTCCTTTTGCATCCCCAAGCTGAATAGATCAGGCTCGGCGACAATGAAGTTCAGGTATTGGTCGAATAACTGGGCGATATGTTCGGACGTGCCCGCAGTTGCTGTTTCTGTAGCGAAGTTTTCGAGAAGGACACGGGGGAGGGAGGAGAGGAAGTTGATGTAGGCGGGAGTGTAGAGTCCTTTCTGTAAGTCGGAAGTGATGGCTTGAAGGTTTTGCGCATTCGGTTCAAGCAGATAAATGACAGGAACGTCAGGAATGGGGTGTCTTGCGCCGCCAATGTGCCTGCGCAGTCAGTGTTAGTGTTGATATCTTTCGCGACGTTCTGCCACTTACATGTGCATGGTTACGCCCATTGACCGCAAGTCGCTAACGCGCATCACACTACTGATAACATCCCGACCGAGGTCGTCAAAAACCAAGACCTTCCAAATGGGGTTCCCATCAGAATCAAGAATAGGCGCAACGGGGGCAAGTAAACCGTTAGCATGGGCTTCGTCGGTTTCGGGCGATTCCACGGTCTCGTTCAAGTTGAGGATCTTCTTCAGCGAAGCTAGGAGAATTTATAGTTAAAACCTGGGCACTCCTCTGACTGCTGGTATCACAAACCTATCTGGCGATCGCGCAGAGAGTTTCCTTTGGTCGCCATAGTGGCAGATGACGTCGGGGCGTCTGGGAGCTCAAGTTGGTGATAGTGGGATGTGTATGTGTAGGTAGTTTAAGAGTTGGGGACCACCATTCAATAGCGGGGGTATCTGGACCGAAAAAGAGGAGATAGAACAGAGGAGCTGTAACCCTTTCAAGTAAACTCAGGACGAGATCTCAAGGTAATCTCCCGCACAAAGAAATTGTATCGATTGATGCCAGCTTAAGGCCACGATCCAATACCCAGTGCTGGTTGAAAGCTCCCCAAAGGCGCGCAAGCTGGAAGCACGGACCGATACAAGCGCCGACACGATTGGACGTGGAAAGTGCCATGGTGCTGGGCCCGCCAGTTCCAAGGGGCACCCGCTGATGAGGGCAGCTCGAGGCTTTTGTGGAGCACAGGCTCATGATTGCACTGTCTTCGTGCCTGAAATACGGGGCCGCCCCAGCGGCAAACACGTCCAGGTCCAATCTCTCAGTTGCGAAACCGCCTAGGGACTGACTTCTTTTCATTCCCTTTGAACTGACGACACTCCATCAACGCCCATCACTCATCGCGACAGAACGCAACGTCGCGCTCAGCAGGTCAACTGCATCTAATTAATAGTGGCGCTTAGCCTCGATTCTGCATCTTTTGTATCTATCCTCTCAAACTGCGCCTGCGTCGACGCCTCGATTTGGCGAACCGACGGGTCGCCCTCGTGCTATCTTCTGCCTTTCCGACAGGCCGCACCCCGATCGATAATGTTGTAAACACCACGCGAATCGCGCAATATACAGATGGGATAGATTTTCTTTGCACCCTGTGGTAGGAAGACGGACAAGACTCTCGTATCGAAGGAAACTTCTCGACTCAAAGGGTATGCCCAAACTTGACCCCATTTCCTTTCCTGTTCTGCACCAATCAATCTCTCTACCTCTGTCGCGTCACTCTGCATGTTTCGGTCATACCGCCAGCATGAATCAATCCAGCAGCACTGTATCTGTGAATTCTCTATAACAATGGAGCCAACCACTTGGACTTTCTGCAGCATTTAAATTGCCAGAAGAAGAGATGTTGGCCGTCGTGGGGACACGCTTGGAGATAAAAGCTCCTTGGCGTGGTCTTCAGGGAGAAAGAGCTAAGGCTGGGTAACCAAGACGTCCAGGTGATGGAATCTGGGTATCTACAGCTCAGATGCGCATGCGCACCTAAAAAAGAAAAGCCGCGACGCGAGTGTTTGATGATAAAAAAAAAGAGCATCGAGACAGACAGTCAAGACGAAAAGGGCGTTCTGGTTGTTGATCATCGTCCTGCGACGTTGCTAGGCGTCAGCCGTCCTGCTTACTTTGCTGGTTACAGGGGGCTGAGCTACCAGCTCAGCACCCAGATGGGCGACATCTCAGGGACTGCGCTACACTAAAATGCGGGTGCACACGCATCTCAGGGAATCTTGGGACGGTGACTCCACCACAAGAAATCGTTCCAGAATGCCACAACCAGCACGACAATTCCATTTTCCCAAAGCTCGGGTCGTTGCGGCAGCTGCGACGTGTTAATACTAATTCCTGAATTTATTCTTGTCGATTTCTCAGGTTTCTTTGTCGCTCAAACTTAAGTCTTTGTTCGACCATTGATAAGCTGGAAGACAGACACCTTTTTTGGCCAACGACCTGCTGTTAAATGGATGGATGCTCTTTATCAACACTCTTACTCTTGTCACCCACCCTTGATCTTTGGGAGATGTTGACTTGTTCTTTTTTCCTAACATTACCCTTCACAACATTTTCATTACTCTCAATCTCCAGACCTTACTGATGGTTTCTTTTATTTGCTCTAGACTACAGATTCATCTCGTTACCTTGTCTTTTCTCTAAAAGCCCGGACCCTTGTCGAAATTCGTCCGCTTATCGACTAGCGTATATCTACTTTTATGGTGGGCCGCCTGCAGCTGCAATAGCCGTCAAACTTCCTCTAACAGGAAGACGCTTGTTCAAGGTTCCTCACCAGCTTAATTTCTGTATGTCAATACTTTGTTTTCTATCCATATGATACTTAAGTGGTAGCTGTAACCCGAGGCTACGTCAACACCTAGCCACAGCTTACCACACCTTGCACTTGTTCCATTGGTGTGCTCAATCACATCCTTCTTGTCACTCCCTCGCATTTGCACACTCATTGTCGCTATCTTTTTTCGCAGTCTATCTAAAGGTAGCGATGATTGCTAATATCATACACTAGCTCTTAAAGCTGTTCAGTTTAATTGATTGATCTCCGTGGTCGTGTTGCTGTCGTCGCAGCTGTCACTACTAGAAAGACTAGCAAGTCACGATGCAGTCTTGGTCAAACAATGGCCAAAATGGCGCCGATGAGACACAGCACCAATGGCATAACAACTATGCTTTCACTGGGCAGAATGATCAATTTGACCCTCACACTGCCTGGCAGCAGTCTGTGACTGAGCAGTCCGCTTACCCTCAGATTAATTCTCAAGATGCCTCTACACCAAACTTTTTCGACTCTGACCAAGGCCATTCATTCCTCTCCGGTACTCTGCACGGGTCTCAACAGGACCAAGCGGCTTATCACCCAGGCCATGACTCGCTATCCATGAACCAGCAGTTTACACAGCAGTCACCGGACGTAATGGACACAGATTTCGGTGGTATTCACCCTGACATCTATGCTCAACATGGGAAGATGAACATGGACAATGCTATTGCTGGCATTGGACAGCTCTCAAATCACTCGCACTCTTCAAACTTTACGTACTCTATGCCACCGCCCAACGAGTCATCATACGAGCCTCCAATTCAGCAGTATTCCCAGCCCCATGTGATATCTCAACCAACTCGGCAGCAGAGTCATACACCAGTTCAGCAGTTTGAAGGAATTCCTCAAACCTTTGCGCAAGGTCATGGTTTCAGCCGCCCTCCCCAGCCATCTCCAGTCCAAAATCAGCAACAGTATGGCCAAGCTGCCTTTTCTCCTCCGGTCAATGGCCAGACTCCTCAGCCAAGACCAAGTGACCAGCTGAACTTTCAGCAGCCTCATCAACAAGGGCGCCAACAAACTCCTCAACAGCAGCACCAGCAACACCAGCAACAACAGCCTCTGCAGCCCCATGCTCAGCCTCAATTCGCTCCAAAGCAGTCTGTGGCCTATCCTCAAACCTCACAATCCCTACCAGGACAAAACTTCCAGCATCATGTGCAACAACAGCAACAACAGCAACCCCACTTTGCTGGCAATGCCCCATCACCGTCAGTCGCCAACAATCAGTACCTCATCCCTCAACCCATCATCAGCCAGGATGCTGGGATCCATCAATCTATTGCTAATGAGCCGCCTGCCAAGAAGAGGAAGCGGGCGATTAAAAGTGCTCCTGATACCCCTACTCCTGAACCTGCTGCAACATATGCGGACTCTCCTGTCGATTCTTCTGCCGTTAGAAAGGTTGATGAAATCGATGGCTTGCCAGCTCCGACCCCCTCACCTGAAGAAGCCCAATTGATCGCCCAATTCAACAAGCGCCCCAAGGTAGCTCAAGCCAAGTACCCTGCAATCAAAGGACTCCCATATTTGATTTACGATGGAACAACCATGCTTCCCGCGCCTAAAAGCTACGATAAGCTCGCCCCCCTCGTGGCACAGCCAGCTCGTAGTGGTAGACAAATGGTGCCTGAGCTCGGCTATAACCTTCCATGTGAAGTTCAAGGTCGTTTCACAAGCCAATACCGTCCTTCCCCCGACAAAGGAGGGCTGGATGAAAGGCGCATGGAGTCTGAGGCACTTCTAGATGAGTTTGACCGTGCTATGAAAGGACTGGGCAAACGAAGACCAAAATACACAGAATATCCACATGCCTTCAAGGAGCAACTCAAATCCGACGAGGCTCTGAAAAACAAGGCCGAGAAAAAGGCAAAAAAAGAATTAGAGGAGGAACGTGGCGGTAAGCCAGTAAGTTATGTTCTTGCACCGATCATGACACACGTCTAACCATCTAGATCCGCGCTGCCACTCGCCCAACAGATCCTGCTGAAGCGGCTGCCTGGGACGCCATTGGGATGGTTCATTTCGAGCAATCTGTTGCACGGACTAACGCCCTTATCGCAAGCCGCGTTCAGCAGGCTGGTGAATATCTGATTAAACTTCGTGGTGAAATGAACCGCGCCAAACAGGAATTTGACCAAGCTGTGAAGGACAAAAAACCTGAGACTGCGATTGCTAGAGAACGACAAGAATTTGAGCAAAAGAAGCAAATCCTCTATCGAGCCCTGGATGCAACCATCGAGCATGCCGATGACGCTGTCCTGGACAATCTTGGGGGTCACCAGAAGCTTGTTCTGAGCTTGGTAAATGCATTGATTATGTGCATTAAAGCAGGTGACTTTTCGGGCAAACTTCCAAAGATTGTCCTTGAAATGTTTACTCATTTCCCAATGACAAAGAAGATTGCCGAGACAACAAACTTTGAGACAGTTAGAAAGAGGTTTGCCGATAAAGGAGATAATGAGGTCAAAGAGCTTGCATCGGAAATCGCAGCGAAGATCAGAAAGCTCAAGTCTAACGACTCTGAGAAAAGTACTGGATACACCGGCACTTCTGCGTCGAGTAGAGCAAAGACTAAACCTGGAATGGAATCTTCTGCCAAACGAGGGCGGGACGATGAGACTGATACACGAACGGTCAAGAAGATTGCGATAGAATCAAGCGGCAATGCCCTCAGCAGAAAACTTGCGCAGCCTAAGATTCAACTCCAATCAGCATCCAAGATCAGTGCAGCTAAGGCAACAGCTTCTTCCATTCTGCCCGGGAAACCCAGACCAGTAGTCAAACCCATACCCAAACCTGAAGTCAAGGCGGACGTCAAGACTACAATTGATGATAAGGCAAAGGCAGAGTTGAAACCACCACGAACAGAGACGAGACCCGCTGCATCCCGAAATGGTACAACTACCATCCCCACTACTTCATCCTCCAGTGCCGCATCCAGTGCCTTATCTGGCATCGCTTCACTTCTTGACTCGATCAACGCCCCAAAGGCCGAGTCTCCTGCTGCACCAAAGGAATCGATTGGCCTCGAAACCTCAGAATCACCAGAAGAGAGGGCTAAACGCCTTCGTAAAGAAGCCCGCCGTAAGCTTCGAGTGAGCTGGAAACCCGAGAGCGAGCTGGTTCAGGTCAAGATTTTCCACAAGGAAGACGCCGAGGACGAGGGCAGAGAACAGAACATGATCCGGGACGCTGCTGACGACAGATCGGAAGGCATGGTGCTGAAGCAGCGCGCAAATGAGGAAGAGGAGGAGGATGATGACGACGTTCCTTATCAACCTTGGATGGGACCGGTTGAAACCGATCTTTCCAGACTCCCAACAGACGTCCGAAATAAGAACTTTGTTACACGTGGTGGCAACGTTACCTTCACGACAGACGAACAGCAGCGTATTGCTGATAGGGAACAACGAGAGCTTATGGCTATCTATACCGACCCAGATGATATTCCACCGTCACCTAAATCACCACCACCTGAGACGGCTGAAGCCAGCCAACGAAAGACTCAATATCTACCAAATGATATCAAGTTCCAAGAAATCCAACTACGTTGGCGCGACGAGCAACATGTGGGAACTGACCGGGCACTCTTTTCAGCACTGCAACGTATAGACGGAAAAAACAATCCGAGCAATCGTATTGACTCGATTTTGGGTAGTCTACAAGGCGGTCCTTCTGCGCCGCGTTCTTCTCACCAGCACGCCTCTGGCTCGCATCATAACACAACTCTCGCGAACGACACCTTACCTATCGTCGCTGGCCGTGCTGTGTTGGAACAGGTTATAGTATTACTCCAATCCGACAAGGCGAGGAACTGGCAAGATACCACTCCAGCCAAGAGCGACGTTTGGCGTGCCTTCCATTACTCGGATGTGCCTACTCGTCTTTGCGGGGGTGCTGTTGAGGGAGTGGCCAAGTCTCTGGCAGGACTACCATTTCCCGCCAACTCGCCTCCAGAATGGATTCTGCATGACCACGAAAAAGTCCGCGAATGGCAAATGGGATACAACAAAGAAGTCACTGCTCGTCAAAAGAAGCAGAATGAAGAACGCGCGCGAACGGGAGCAGAGGCCAATGCTCTACAGACAGCTGCATTGGGCGGTTCATCTGGCCAAGCCCCGGCCAACCCTCAGGACTGGGCAGCTTACTATGCTCAACAGCAAACATATGCCCCTTACATGGCTTTGTTACAGCAGATGACAGGCGGGCAGCAACCAGCTCAGCCCGCGGCAAACAATGCACCTGCACAACAGCAGCCGCACCTTGCTGATAATCAGCTCCAGTCTATCTTGACTGCCATCAACCAGCCTACACCAGCTTCAGCACCTGCTGCAGCTTCGAACGTAGCTCCTTATCTCAACCCCAATGACCCGTCATACCAACAGTACTTGCTGCTTAGCCAGATGACACAAGGTCAACAAGCGCCGCCACCGCCACCGCCACCCCCTCCGCCCGCAGGGGAGCGAGAATGGGACCGGGAATTAAACCGAGATAGAGACCAGGATAGAGGCTGGGATCGAGACCGCGATGATCATCACGGTAGCAGAGTCGACCGTGATGGCAAAGACGCACGCAAAAAGAGAGGTACTCTCCCACCTCACAAGCCTGCGAACAAGGCACTTATTGGTACTAAGCCTTGTACCTTCTGGCAGCAAGGCAAGTGCGCCAGAGGAGATAAATGTACATTTCGACATGACTAAGGAGAGACTTTATCGAGAAACTGGCCTTATCATATATTGAACCTTGGAGTTAAGCAGTGGAGTGGATCATGGTGTATTTCTATTGTAAACAAAACTCGTATGGACTATTGTCAATACGATGATCCATATATTGAACTGTTTCCTAAAGTAGGGGCGCTGTCTGCGCGATCACATCAAGAATTAAAGCACTATAAATTTGACTCTTTTTCCGTGGTGAAGCTCCCACGCTAAGTATTATGAACTTTTAGAACCTGTTCCGTAGAGCAAATGGAGTTGACTTTGCACTAATCTGCCATTTTTCAGACATGAAATCCTCTACTTGATAGTCTGTTTACTCGGCGGCAGCCATGTCGGTGTCGCCCTCACCGGCCCGCTTGACTAACCCACGCAGGCTCAGGTCGTAAACGACGTCTTCAACTCTCTTGACGTCATACTTGACAGCATCGGCACGCTTGCGAAGAATGTCATTCTTCAGGTTGAGCAGCTGGAACCCAGCAAAGAGATCCTTGATGAACCCGCTAATAACGAGAGGAAGCTCAAAGTCACCGAGAGTGACGGCGTTGGGAGCCAGACGAGCAAGCTCGTTGGTGAGGTCCGTCAGGGAGAGAAGGTATTCTTCAATGTTGAAGTGGAAGGCGTCACGGTCCTTGAGGTTTGTGGGGACTGCGGCATGTTAGATTTGGAGGTGGGTTGGGCTCATGGTAGATGGACGAACCCTGGAAGACGGCGCCGACTTGCTCAAGAGTGAGGAGACGGCCGAGGGAGGCGGGATGTGAGTCGGAGCCTAGACCGCCGAGCCAGGCAGCGTAGATGGCAGTGCCGATGGCATTTTGGACAGTTCTCGCCCACTTGAAGTTGTATCTATACCGTAGAGTCAGATTTTGATACCTACCCCGGTCTCGCCGTGAGAACGTACTTGTAGTATGGGTGCTGGCTAGCAACCTCGCTAAGCTCCTTCACGATAGCGACCTCTTCGTTGATAGCATCCTCAACCTGAGAAACCAGCGCAGGGACTGCAACCATCCAAACAAATCAGTACTTGTGCATCATATTACGAACACAGAAAAAAAAACTGACAGCGAGCGCGGGGCGTAGAGTGAACGCGTGAGAGAAGGCCCTGTGCGGTAGCGACGGCGCGCTCGAGACGCTGGATTATCTGCGTGAGGTTATCGCGGACGCTGGTTTCCTCATCGATCTTCTCTTGTAGGTGGGAGAAGAGGGAAGGGTCGAGGAGGGGGGTATCGGAGGACATGATGACGATTTGGCAGAGGATGATAGGGTGAGGCTCTGCGGATGAGGCTCTGAAGAAGATGGTGTTTGGATTTACGCTGGGGTGGTTTGTTTGGATGACGGGTGTGATTTTTGCCCAACGAATGATCAAGATACAGCGGAGGGCTACGTTTAAGTTTAGGATGCTGGAGTTGTCTATTCATTTATCTTGGGCAGCGTTACACCACGTTTATTCTGACATTTTCACAGCAGAGGTTCTTCTTCACTACCCGGGCAAGCCCAGGAAAGCAATGAAAAACGAGGAGCTCAAAGTGTGTTCGCGTCACCTGGAGGCAGTGTAATACCAGGGACACAGTGGGTGGAATCATGTGCAAGCACAGAGGAAATCACCCTTGAACCAAAAATAGGAATAATCAATGTTGGTCTCAGTAGAGACCTTTCAGAGATTAAACTGAAAAGAACAGATACTACACTTGATCTAAGCCAAAAGGCAAAGAGAGCTAAGGAGAAAAGGAAAGGGAAAAGCGTAGCTTGGAGAGGGCGGGCGAGAATTTATAGAGGGTTTTGAAGGCGGTGAGACGCAGAGTGTTTTGCCGTGGCAGAATTTAAGCCAATGAAAGTCGTGCATTTGAAGAGGCTGAGAGTGCTGCTTGCTGCCTGCCGCAAGCGAGAGCAAGTGGTCCACCTTGCCCGTAGGTGGGCAGGAGCACGACAGTCGAGAGCTTCCACTGAAGGCCTGAGGTTGCAAACAGCCTCTAGGTTAGATGCCTCATTTGGCTCGTGTTGCGTCTGTATGGGGAAATTGTATGAGAATTTAGTAAAATTTCTTTATTGCTTTTCTTGATAAGAGAATAACTTACATGGCGCTGCCAGTTTTGGTAACATCACCATCTCTCATATCGCAATAAAGGTGATGGTTGCACATGTCTGCAACATCCCGTTTCCGTATGATAGATATCCTGATTATCTAGGTACTAAGATAACCTGAGCAACCCGCAGCTTGACCTGAGAGTGCAGTTCCAATTTTGTCACCAACTGTTCCTCTCGAACGTGACTGCTCAACTATCGACTCGTTGTTAATAACAACATCTAACTGCGCTGACTATTTCTTTTGAGCCTACTCCGTATGAGGCGTGCCCTTGCGGAGCTCCTTCTAATGCAGCTTGCTTCCTCAAAGCTTCAGGTTGTGTTTCCGTCAGAAACCTTCAAACACCGAAAGCTATAGTTCCAACACAATTCGAGTCTGTCTTCACGATCTACAGTCAAACTACTACATCGGAAGGGCTAAACAAACTCCGAGTTCCTCTCGTCGTTAAGCTTTTTTGCAAGCCGTTGATTCCCTTGGAATGTCGGTTGACAACTCGCAAGCCTTGAGATCTTTTGAAGCTACTCTAGGGAAGTGTCGGAAAAGCCTGTTGGTCTGATAAATGCATATTGAGGCTCACCAACAACATTCGGAATTAAATGCCATCGTGACATCTCTGATGTGAACTTTCGATAGATCGCCCCAAAGACTCCTAGCACATGTAACCAAAGACTTCCGGTCTGAAACATCTGTTGGATCTAACACGATCAGCCACTGCGCATTCCACTACTTTTACAACACCATCGGTTTTTCCTTGCACTTAAAGCTTTGGATTTGACGCAAGCATGCACCCATCATCGTAAGATGTAGACGAGAAGCGTTTCCGACCCATTGCCAAGCTGCTCTAGTCAAGTGCCTATCGATCACCTAGAGACCAACAGAAGAAACATGGATCAGCTGGTGATCTTTTGCAGCCTGAAAGAAAGTAGTCAAGGCGAATTACCCTTCGAACGCAGCCATCGACTGGCCAAGCAGATCCACCCAATAACGCAAGGAGCACCGCAGCGCACAGTTTGTTTCCGTGAACCCCTCGTGTAAGGAAGGAATAGATTGAGGCCAGAATTCTGCGCATGTATCTGAAAGATTGTAAACACAGCCTGACAGTATTCCGAAACTCAAGTTTGTGATCAGCCGATTACAGTTGCTGCACCGGCTTTGTCGACCTACCTCCTGTCACATCCGGATGTTGCGCGTGTTTACCTACACTAACTACTTCTGCCGTTATTCTAGAAAGACAAATTCGCCAGGGCCATGGATAGGGATAGACATAGTCAGCGCCACAGGTGCAATGATGCCTGATCTAGCAAATGACATACGCATGTAGACAATATTAAGCACAATCTAGGATCTTCCCGCTTGGTTGAAAAGGAGTGACCCAGAGGCCCGCCACACCATCGAAGATAATGGAGAGATGGTGTTGGTGTGTTGGTGGAAGGTGCGGTGAACATCATGAAGTGGCTTAGTATTGTTCTTCAAAGCCCGCCTCCCGATCGGGAACAAGAATAGCCGCAACACCAACATGCTTGTAGAGATAGAGGTAGGAGTTTTCCATCACATATTGCCTCGATACCGAAACATTATCTCTCAAAAAGAATATAAAGACGATCAATATCCTGTGATTTACAACGACATCAGTAAGTTCTCGACTGCACACAACTACTCCTACGAAACCTCAACTTCTATCGCCATGTTGGCGACCAATTACCTCAAAGTCTGGGGCATACTCCTCAGCATTACCTCTGTACTGGCAATCCCAGTTGTGGTAGAGTCACTGAGTGACACTCCCGCGGATTGGGAGGAACTCGGCTCTATCGACCCCGATAAGCTCGTGGATTTCTCCATTGGCCTTGAACCTGAAGATAGTCAGCTCCTTGATCGTACCATCTACGAAGTCTCAGACCCTGATAGAGCTACTTACGGTCAGTATCTCTCTCGGGAATCCGCCAAAGCTCTCCTCAGCCCTTCTCTTGAGGCCACCAGATCTGTCAAGCGCTGGCTTTTTGATGCCGGAGTGCCTGAGCAACATGTACGTGATGAAGGCGAGTGGCTTCATGTTCGTACTACCGTCAGTAAAGCCGAAGGTATGCTGAGCACTCGCTTCTCTGTCTATGCTCGTGACAACGAACAC
The DNA here is from genome assembly GCA_013266165.1 of Fusarium graminum. NCBI lineage: Eukaryota > Fungi > Ascomycota > Sordariomycetes > Hypocreales > Nectriaceae > Fusarium > Fusarium graminum. The sequence goes on along the minus strand of JAAGWP010000027.1, from coordinate 15,784 downwards.
ATCGTGAGGACCAGAGAATACTCAGTTCCCCTTGGGATCCGCCATCACATTACATCGATCCAGCCTACCACATTCTTTCCTACACTTCGAAAAACTCGGAGTGGCCAAGAGCTCGAGTCCAAAGTTATGAAGCGCGGCGGTGCATATGATAAGGAGCCGAATTCACCAAAAGATGGCAATAATGGTGGCCCCGGACCAATCAATCTGCAGAAGTGCAAAAACGAACTTACACCCGCCTGCATCAAGGAAATCTACAAGATGCCAAAGAGTTATCCAAAGGCTGCGAAGGGCTCCTTGTATACAATCATCGGCTTTAAGAATGTGAGATTACTCTTCCACATACAGCACACACAAACTTATAGCTGATCTTTTTCTTCCAGATGACCTCGCAAAAGGATGAACTACAAGAATTTCTCCGACGCTTTGCCCCTGAGCTTGAGGGTGTTGTCTTTTCCGATGCCTCTGCTGCTGGTGGAAGTAACCCGCAAGGTGACAATGTTCCCGAAATTGAGGGCAACATGAATACTCAGCAAGCCATATCTTTGGCTCATGGGGTCCCAGTACAGTTCCTTGCTGTCGGAGGTTTCAATTTCGATTTTGTTCCCGACCTTGAGTAGGCGCTTTTCCATACCGCAAAACATACACACTGCTAATTGAAGCTCGCAGTTTACAAAAGGTTCCAGGGGACTACCAGCGAAGCATCGAGAACTGGCTTGGACTTGCGGAGCATATTTTGAACCTACCTGACAGCAAACTCCCTCAAGTGATTTCCATGTCATATGCTGAATGGGAGCAGCATATACCCAAGCAATATGCGCGCCAGGTCTGCAACAAATTTGGCCAGATTGGCACTCGTGGTGTTTCGATCCTAGTTCCAGCCGCCAATGACGGTGTTGGCAGTGCATGTCAGTCAAACGATGGGAAGAAAACAACCAAATTCAACCCAGCATGGCCGGCTGTTTGTCCGTACGTCACCGTCGTTGGCGGAACTATGGGTCACAGCCCGGAGAGGGTTTGGAACGAACCTGAAATACTAGGGTCGGGCGGCGGCGGCTTCTCGGACAGGTTTACTCGCCCACAGTACCAGGACAAGGTTGTACAGGACTATTTGAAAAAGTACGGTAAGAAATGGAAGCCATACTTCAACCAGTACGGTAGGGCATACCCAGATGTCTCGGCTTTTGCGTATGGCCAGCCAACACTGGTCCGTGGGCAGCAAATACTCACTAGGGGAACAAGGTAGGTACAGATCATTCTGATCAGATAAAAGACTGACAACGGTCCGCAGCGCATCAACTCCAACATTTGGCGCAGTTATCGCACTTCTCAATAACGAAAGATTGAAGAAGGGAAAGTCCTCGATGGGATTCCTCAACCCTTGGCTGTACAGCAAAGGATATGCTGGTTTCACCGAGTGAGTCTCTACCAAGAAGCGGATTTAATATCATGCATCCACTTACCAAATTTGTATAGTATCGTGGATGGAAAGAACGGAGGCTGCTATGGCGAGAGTAGGGAGGGTTTACCTTCACCCAAAATTCCTAACGCTGGATTTAATGCTGTCAAGGGATGGGATCCTGTTTCAGGCTGGGGATCACCGCGATACGATAAGTTGCTAAAGCTAGCTCTATATGAGGAACTACTTCCCAACGACGATGGTGAATTGTTCGAGGGTGGTTACAACACAGGACACAATTGCACCAAAAGGGAAATGAAGTGATGGGTTGAAAGAGACTTGTCGCTTTATGACTGACTCCCATGCTGGAAAATTATACCTCAGACAAGGCAAAGGTTTCGTTTCTTTGGGTATGCCTATCTGCATCCTATTCGTTGGTAGAAAGGTTGAAGGGAAAAGACGGGAGCCAGCATCGAGCACGTATACGATAGCGGATCAACATTTGGCACAATTGAGTGTTTCAACTGTGATTCATACTCGAGAAAAACAAAAATTGGCCTGACACCTGAATGTTTCCCGTGCAGGTCGTCGATAGAGACTCCTGTATCCAATGTGATGTCCTGTCGAGCTCAGCTTCTCTCAGTATCCGAACACTTGAGCCCAGTCCTGCTTCTTGAAGTAATCCTCCACGGTTTTTAGTTCAACCTCGGAATTCAGCTTACGCCATGCATTAGTACTCGTTCTCAAGTTAGACCGTTGCACACTTACATGGCGAGGGTGAACAATAGTAGAGTCATCTCGACCCTCATAGCCAAACTCATCGAAGTAACCAAAGCAGTCTATCATTTCGCCCACCAAATCTTCAGGGAGGCCAGGAGGCATAGTCCCATCTGATCTGATGACGATGGACCTGATACCAGTGGCCTTTGTGAACACGGCCGCGATCTCGTTGTGGGATAGCCACTCTCTGTAGCCGATAAGATTGTGTCCCGCAGGTTCTTTGGTGATGAGCGCCTTGACAAGCGGACCAGAGTCCTCATCGGCAGCTATGAAGGGGAACTTGGTATCGGGGTTGAGAGCTGTGATGAATTGTGCAACACCGTCGTCGTTCTAGTCATTCGTATTAGTTTTGGTCCATCGTGAAGGGGCTCTGGACTCACTTTGACTGGCCGGTTCAACGGTAAGTCGATGAAGTTACTCAAGAATAAGCCAGCTTGGAATATACTCGTCTTGGTCCAAAGATCAGGATATGCCTTTGGGATATACTCTGCTGCACGAGCCTTGCCGTCAAAGTGGTAGACGCGAGTGTACTTGCCCTTGGACCACTTCTCCGCGTTAGACAAAGAGGAGAGTACAAATCGCTCTAGAGTGGGAACCTTAGCAGCAGCGTCGATGACATTCTTAAGCTGCTGCTCCTCATGCTGCGCAGCCCAGTCGTTAAGAGCCTGGCCAGGCTTTGTCTTTGATCTGTTGGATTGGTCGTAGTATAAGCCCCAGAAGTCACTGACAGCGAAGATGGCGTGGACACCTTCAAAAGCGGCAGTGAGAGTGGAAGGGTCATCGAGGTCAGCTTTGACGACTTCTGCGCCGTCGGAGGAGAGTGCCTGGGCTTTGGGGCTGGTGGTGTTGCGTGTAAGAGTGCGGACTTTCCAGCCTGGTTCGGAGAGGAAAGCATTGGCGACAGAACCGCCTTGATTACCTGTGGCACCGAGAATGGCGATGATCTTGGAGGAAGACATGTCGAGTGAGGTCAAGTGAAGTGTAGTGTATGGTGGATTGTATGATTGGTATGAGTGATGGAGAGATGCAGTGTAAGTCGAGGGACTGCCGCCTTATATACGCAACTTTGAAGAACCATTATACGTATGTCAATGTATTTCTCAAGCTCCATTTGTAAATTGATGCTTTATCAGCAGAAAGGTTAGTTCCTCGATGCCGTTGTCGTTGATGTTGCGATCCGATCCTCAAGGCCGCTCGTCCCCACAATTGTCCGCTCTGGGCGGCTTTGCGACCGGGAATGAATCGGACAGGACACGGAGTCGGCGCAATAAGCCCTGACTAGTTATCGTGCCAATCCTCGTTCTCTTGACGGGGGAATTTATACGCCGAACATACCACATTATTTTCGTGAGATGTATTACGCAGAATTGGTAGGTCAGTCACTATATTTTAAACCGTAGTTGCAGTGATTTGCGAAGTGGTGGGATAGGCCGGCTGGAGTGATGCTTGATCACTATTGTCGCTTGCTGTCAATGCCCGTGATGACTTGCCATGAGAAGCAGCTAATACCTTCTGGCGCATGTGCATCACTGAAAGTTGGGCAGCTCGGAATGGCATTTATAACTTTACCTGTTTAGTATCACCATTATTATCACAAACTTCGCAATCGTATCACCTGACAAAGATAACTATCGCAATGACACCTCATGAGAGACCTGTCTTTGACAGCAGGAAGGAGGTTCACGTGCACACGTTCCCAACTAAACTCATCGTAGGGGACAGGGTTTATTTAGATAACGCTCTTATCGACATCTATGGTGCATGGGGCTGGTGGTGCGATAGCAGGATGAGCGAAACAATCACGGTCAGGACAAATAGCGAGGATCCCCTAGACTTGCAGGCTGAACTACAGAAAAAGGGTGTTTTGAGAAAGGAGTGATGGTTGTGTTGCTGCTTCACATCGTGCTAGGTGTGCGAAGTGGCATATAATAGTCCAATAGACAGGCCAAGTTACATAATGGCGAGGTGTCGCTTTATGCCCAATGATGGTTTGGAGTGACATGAATGGTGTAATAAAATAGAGTCTTTGTTAGTTGCATCTTGATTGAAGTGGAGGCTGCGGCAGATATTGGAGCAGACTGGAGCGGACTGGAGCGGACGAGACCGCAATTGTTTGGCCAATCTGGCGTGTAGAGTGACAGCCGCTAAAAAAAGGTTCTCTTGTTCTAGAACATCATGCCCCGGTGCTTGTGTGTAACTTGATTGATCGTGAGTGACAGCGCATTCTATCAGATCATGCATATCCCTGCAGTGTACCATCATTGTAACGACAGGGTCCAATATCGGACCTTGTTATTGGAGATCGATCTCAGATCCCATTGCCCGTGTTACCGTTGTAGGGTCACAGAAATAACATTGTAGTAAAATAATTGCAGAGTAATCTCTTACTCAAGTGATATTAAAAGAAGGCCAGAAAAGATTGAAGCCGTGTCTAGAGTAGTCATGCAACTAGCAAATCCAATTTATCCCAACCCATTATACCCAAACACCTTTACGCCGTTACCGAACCTCATTACATCCAATACCAGATTCTATCTTCGAATCTCCAGGGTATCCAAGTGTTCTCCGCATAGCTTAGAAAAGGAAATATATGTCTCATTCTTGAAATCTGTCAAGACGCCACCCAACTGATCCTCAGGCGACCCTGAGTCGGGGTATACTGTCTTGTAAATCCACTTCCGCCCGTCGATGAGCTTCTCGGTGATGGGCTTGTTATGCTTGGTGGCTTGGAAGCCTGATTGGAGCAGCGGCACCGAGTAAGGATGAAACCAGTACTTCTTGAAGTCGGAGACGAGCTGGCGCTTGCTGCAGGTGGCGTGGTAGAAGCCGAAAATGTTGCGTGTGGCGACGTTTGTGTAGAGAGCGAGGCTGCCGATCCACTCCCGGGCTGACATGGGAGGTAGGTCGTCATTTTCAGAAAGAGACTTGAAGATCTTGACAAAAGATCGGTACACGTTGTTCGGCATTTGGAGGGGGTAGGGCTTGAAGTTGCTGCCCTGGTCGAATAGGTCCTTGGACATGGTAGCCGTGTTATCCGAATTGTTGTAGTTCAGATTCTGCATCCACTTGTGAGCAAAGCAACCGGTCTGCACAAAGTCCGACTCGTAGTCAATGGCGACGTGGTACTCGGCCACGTTCTTGGTCTCGAGGGATGTGCTGTTGCTGGTGATCTTGGGAAGATCCATGTGTTCGTCCTCGATCTGCTTGGCGCGAGAGAGCTCCTGGCGCGCGTACATTCTGGCGAGGTAGACTTGATCCGAGGTCTTGTATTTGAAGTTGAGGTCAAAGGTAGTCTCCAAGCTTTCGATTCCGGCATCGATGAAGTTGCGCAAATCGCCGAGCGGTCCAATGACACTTCCCGAGTTGAAGTACTTGGCGTCACGATACGTGACATCACCGTTGCCGGTCTTGGGCCCGTAGATGTTGCGCGAGAGATGCGATCCGGGAATCTTGTTGCACTGGGCCTCGTTGAGCGCCGGCCAGCACATCTTGTCGGCGCCCCAGAACAGGGTCTGCTTCAATCCGCGCTTATGGGCCTCCTCAACAGAGATGCCGAAACGATCAGCAAGACGCTGATCCGCGTCGGCAGCGACCTTGAAGTAGCGCTCAATTACCACCTCTGCCGGGAGCTGAGCCATAACATCGTAGCCATCGCCAAAGAAAACAAGGTCGTCGTCAGCGCCGCCGTGGGGAAGTTCGTCGAGATACTTTTTAATCGAGTACAGCTTTGCTGTATGGGCGGCAGAGGCGTTGTATTTGCCTTCGCCCTTCCATCCGATCATGTAGGGAGCAGGGTACCGGTTCACGAGGGCGGAAGTAACGATGGCGCAGAACATATCATTCGGGTTCGAGGCAGGTAGCAAAAAGTGAAGCTGTGAGGTCTTGATCTTTTTCTTTGGTGCGCGCACCGGCGAAGCTACCGTTTTGGTTGCGGTTTCGGGCGTCAGCCCATGTATAGGTGTCCACTGCAACGGTCAGTAACTGGCAAGGGAAGCGTGCCCAAAAGAGAAACTTACCGCATTGGAGTATAAATAATACGTCTCAAAGAGAATGAAAACCATAAGAACGCCGACAGCCAAGATAGCCGGTCGGCGAAACGGCGAAGCCTTTTCCGACATGATGATGCCCATTTTGTACGAGATCCAAAGACGCAGAAAGAGTGATGCGAGGACGAGGACGAGGACGAGATCAGGGAGGAGCGTCAGACATGGTGATAAGGGCCATCAGCAGGTAGAAATAGATCGTCATTAAAGAGGGTCAGTCATCCAGCTCAAGGGATAGGAATCAATAGTCAGGGGTAGGGCGTCCTGGGCGCACAGATCCCCCACTTATTATTTCAGCGTTTTTCTTTAGCTTACATCCGTCAGATTGTAGCTTGAATCCTTCAGACTGGCAAGGCAGAGTAAGCGTTACAGTGGAGTGTCTCGCCCTGAGATTGATTGGGGGGGGCTGAGAATAAGTTTTTGCTTTGGAATTTGCAAACACGCGTGAGATTGGGTAGATGCCGCACTCAGTAAGCCACTTTAGCAATACTCCCTCGATAGTTGCGCAGAATAAGTATCGCTCAATCAATAGTTCAGTCGACTAGCCAGGGGCTCGACGTTATCGGGATTAGACTTCAAAACTTTCTTTTAGCGCACCCGTTCCAGGGGCAGGGTCTTTTCACGTGATGCTGGGCGGGATACCTAGGTACGCAGTACAGTACGGAGTATGGAGAAAAGGAAACCGTTTAAAAAAGTGGAGGACATGGAAACTTGAATTACAGTATTAACTCCAAACCGTCAGCCCTGTTGCTGACGTGTGACCCCTCTATTGCATCCCATGTCTAGTTTCATATACGACGATCATGATCGGGATCTGTTAAATGCGCCGACCCAATGCCCTTACTCTGCTCGGTCATCAAACGAGATTGGCTCTTCCTTCCGGTTTCAAACTTTCCCGTCGTCTCCACCCTCTCGGCCGATAGACAGGCAGTGCCCAAGGCTCACAGCTGTAACTACCATAGCAGAGATTGTATGCTTTGACTGCGTCTGTGTCCCTCAGGTAGGTCGGTATAAAAATCTTTGGCCATTACCACCCACTGGACGAGTGACACGGTATCCTTGTTGCGCTGGCCGTTGAAATTCCAAAACGAACGGCTTGAGTTGTTGATCACAAGTTGGTCCGGGAGCGTATGATGGTGGAGGTGTAGGGTCATTGTGTGATGCGTGTAGCTGGTAGGATTCTGTCGTCCTTTCGGATTCTGGAGAATAGTGAAGGAAATTTTTGATATGGTTCATGACGAGTGACATAATTATAGGTAGATGGTCAAGATTGTGTGAGTATGGGTAAAGTGTAGATGAATGCTGTGTATTGATCTATTCAGCTCATGCTTCTACGCAAGAACTGACATTCTTATATACAAAGAACTGTTCATCTTCAATCATTGTTTTGAAATGATCGACGTGATAAGCCGCGTAGCCCAAATGCGAGTCGTGGCTTAGCTCATCCGAGATTCCGATTCGAGCTGACTAGTCGCCAATCGCCAACGGCGTATTGCGAGGCTTAGCATAGATCAGCGAATGAAAAGGGTGTGCTGCGGATTGCTCTTGAGGCTGACAGCTCTTGGTGGTGCGACGCGCGCTGCAATGCTCTTGTTCAAGAATAGTAACATTTGATATGGATGTCATTCGGAAATAAAGGAAATCTATTTGTTGGGACTGGCTACACTTGACTTTGATGGTAATCAGCGGGAGAACGAACCTAAGAAACAGTATTCAACTAACACTGTAGACTGGCTTCTGTTTAGTTACGTTATTGTAGAGCTAAACAAAGCGTGACGACAGGCTGGATGCCTGGAGGATCTCTGGTATGACAATGTGACTTCAGGTTCGCGTGCTCCTCTGTCTCGAACAACAACCGTAGCATTAACGCGACTTACAACGTGGCAGAACCCTCACAATTGAATTTACTGATTGGTTTCTGTGTCATCTGATATAACTTCACAATGGTCTCATTCAAGGAAATACAAGCGTCCAACGCCCTCATCAACGATGCCACCCCGCGTATTGCTGTCTTTGTCGGCGGAACTTCAGGTATCGGAAAGGCCACAATAGAAGCTTTGGTTGCAACTGGCTCCAGCTTAAGAATTTATCTTATCGGGCGGAAGGGCTCTCAGCAACGCACCGAGACTTTCGTTCATGAGTTGCACGCCATTAACCCCAATGCTGAGATTCTCTGGGTCGAGGGCGAGATTTCACTTCTTGCAGAAGCAAAGAGGGCTTGCGAAATTATCAAAGGCACGGAGCGTTACATTGATTTACTCTTCCTGACTACGGGCTATGCGCCTTTCACTTCGCGAAAAGAGACCTCGGAGGGGTTGGAAATCTCCCAGAGTTTGAGCTACTACTCGCGGATGCTTTTTATTCTGCACCTTTTGCCTCTACTCAATGGAGCTCAAGCCCCCCGAGTCGTCAGTGTCCTAGGTGGGGGTCTTGAACGGAAGACCATCGAATTCGATGATATCGACCTCAAGAAGCCAGGAAATTTCAACTTCATGAAGGCTCAGACGCAATACGCAGCCATGAATACCCTGTTTCTAGAATCACTCGCAGATGAAAACCCCGAAATTACCTTTATTCATTCTTGGCCTGGCTGGGTCAATACGGGGAACGTCAAAAGAGGCTTAGACTCTGGTTCAATTCTGGCTTGGATCATTTGGCTTCTCCTCGAGCCTCTGATCGCCATATTCTCATATAGCAACCAAGAATCTGGCCAACGGCATTTGTTCCAAAGTACCAGTTCTGCCTTCGGCGGCCGCGGGACACAATGGACAGGAAAGATAGGAATCAACTCGCACGGCAAACAGGAAAATGGATTGTTTCTTATCAACTATGAGTGTGAATGTACGCCTAATTCAAAGGCGATATCCTCGCTCCGAGAGAGTGCGCAAAAGAAGGTTGTGGACCATACAAATGAGATTTTGAAAGGCCATTTGTAAAAGCAGGACCTTTAATGAGTATCATTTGTTTAATTTGATAGTCAATGAATAGAATATATCTATTCAATCCTTAACAAATACTCCGAGCTACTTCTGTGCGAGGAGGACCAAGGCTTGAAATTTAACTCCCCCATAAGCTTCAACCTCCTCCTTGAGCACCTCATTGAAGATGTCTGGCCACTTCTCATACTCCTCTGGTGTAAATCCAGCACGAACTGGAAACAATAGATCTACCTGTAGGAACTTCTTCAACCCGTCATCCAGCTCAGGACCGCTAACGACAATAGACTTTTCCAAAAGCTTGAACGTAGAGGAGTCAAAACCACCTTTGGCTACAGTCTCTTCGAGAACATCATGGCCGGGGAACCCAGCATGGGTCGTAGAAAGAGGTCGAAACCGGGCCCAGGCTGCCTTGATGAGATGATCAGCACCGGAACGCTTCCAGCATGATATGACAGCGAGGCCGCCAGGTCGAAGAGTACGGCGGATCTCCCTGATGCACTTGAGAGGGTTGGTGAGGGTGAAAATAGTGATGTTGAGAATGCTGTGGGTAAAGTAACCGTCGGGAATTCCTCCCAGGTTACACGGGTCGAAGACCTTTGCTTCGATTTGCAGATATGAAATAAAAGAGTCTTCAATACCCTGCACCATGAAAGGGCGCTTGTCCGTCACCAAGATCTCGGGAAGGTCATGCTTCGAAAATTTATCAACAAGGACTGAAGTAACTGTCACTGGGCCTGCCGCATTGTCATGCACTACAGAGCTCTTACTCAAGGGGTTGATTGCTTGAATATCGTCAAAGCACGCCTCAAAAAGACGGAACGGAGCCTATCCATTTTGTTGGTTAAAGTCTGTAGTGAAGTCGGAGAGGTCGTTGGAAGAGGGAAGATTTATATTCTGATAGGATGCCATTTGGTTGGTGGTAAGTTTTCGGACTGTGATTCCAAAACTGATGATGCGGTCGAGTAAGCTTATGCTTTACTGCCTACAAAAAGATTTGAGACTGGGCCAGATTATGTGTGTTGTGGAAGAAGGGGAGCCTGTTATGCAAAACCGCACCTGAAAATTAACTTCAAACGAAGTAATGCGAGGCTCCTTCCGGCCGAGCCTTTCTAAAACGAGGACGCCTGCCTACTTTATCTAGATATAAATGGGTAGGTCCAATCAACCGATACGCCATTCCTGGAGGGGCATCATGAAATTCCCTCTCAAGTTTGCATATGCAAGTCGCAAGTGACGCCGCGAACATCATCTATATTGCTGATTCTGTCCGTCTTCTGAAAACTCTATAGGGAGATATTGTAGAACCTATTCGGGTGATCAAAACCCGGATCTCAAGGACTCGTGAAACTCAAGTGATTTCGCGGGCATGTCGTTCAGGCTGAGTGTAGGCTGCATAATCTCAGCAACAGCCAGATACATGACCCTTTTATTGAAATTAGAATATTATATCTTCGTCACCCAGCAAGCCCGAATCATAATAGCTACCACCAAACTGTCCAGATCCTTCAATCCCCTGTATCGAGTCCTGCTCAGGACTGATGATGAAGTTATCATTAAACAAGGACGTTCCATTATTCGATATAAACTCCCCCAAAGAATGCAGGTCTTTCCAGGAGAAACTGTTGATGGGATCAGAGTCTGCATGTGTTTCGCTGGACTCGCCTTGGGAGTGCGGAACGCCTTGACCTGTCAAAGCCCGCAGGTCAGCGGGCCCCTCAGTCTCAGGATTTCGTGATCTTGACTTTCCCAGCATCTTCAACCAAAGCAGTCTCAGCGATCGGGCGTAGCGTTGGCCAAGACCGTGCTGACCGTTGGAGGTCTTTTGCAAGCGCGAAATAGTCTCGTATATAGCTCGCCGTACGCCGCGTGCCTCGGAGGGTTTGATAGCGCCTGCAAAGATGGCCTGTAGCGAACTAGGTCAGAATTTCTCTTGCTGATGTAGGGGTTTCATACCTTGAATAGAAACACTGCAGCGTAGATTACGTAAAGATAGAATTTGAGAGGCATGTATTTGAAAGCTTTGTCGGGATCGACGAAGCTGTTGAGTGTGCAGAGAATAGAATTGGCGGCGTCAATTGATTCGTAAATGAATCTCGCATCTGGAGCAGCGGCGAGTTCCGCAAAGAGAGGCCCAGCCAATCTCCTCTTTGAGCGACGGACAATGCGATTTAAGTTCGCCTGGAATGCAAACGCGTTGATGTATAAGCGAAGAAAATCATAAGACAGCATGAGAGATGCTTTGACACGGGGAACAAAACTGAGTCCGCCCCAGGATAGTTTCCACCTGCGCAGCACTGAATGGAAGTCATCCTGTCTTGGTCAGCTGGCTGTTTACTTGAGGTTTGATACAGGAGACTCTCACGATGTACCGTACGTACTCTCCCCCTATATATAGCTGCTCCCTATGACCAGTCGATGAGTATAGGATGTCGTGCGCGTTACTGAATAGTTGAGTAATCTCCAAGTGCGCCTGGAACAGCAAGGCCAGGTCATCGTTTCCGAGCTTTTGACGTTCAAGGCAGGGGAAGTCGGCCGCTCGAAGATTCACAGACGGACCTGGACCGCGAGACCAGAAGCCTTTTCCAAGACGAATCGAAACCTGGCGGTCACTCATGTAGCAAGCTATCATCACGTTAAAATTTCTGGAAAAGGCCTAACAGAGAGTGTGGTATCTTACCCGCCCAAGCCATTTTCTTTCTACTCAAATCCTCTGACCCATTCACTTGTTGTTCTAGGCCCGTTTGTTCCAGATTCTGAAGATATGCGAGACGTATCGCGACTCCCACAAGCATCCAGGATCCCTGGTCCTCTTTGCCGCAACCTATCATGAGGTTTTCCTCCTGTGGTTGAGGAGCCCACTCGGCAAGTATCAACAGCGCCTCGACTGCGCCGACCGTGGTAGAGCCCGTGTATATCAACTTGGAGATCTGAGCCTCCATGTAGCGAGCGCAAGCGCTGTGAGCTCTGGACCAGGATGGGTCATCCTTTGTGGCCACTGTCAGTATGGCTGTTATGAGATATGGTTCTTGGGTGATTAGCTCTGATATCCGGGTATGGTCGAAGACGGCACTGTAGGCGATGGGAAAGAAGATGTGGAAGTTTTCATGATAACTTGGAACTTTGTTAACTTGGTTGCATGAGAGATGAGTATGGAATCTGGGTGCTCACTGCTCGATGAGAAAGGAAACCTCCACGAGTGTTAGTGCCCCAGAATATATAGGCGGGTACTGACAGATGTTCTGCGAAGGATCAGTCATCCTCGCCTGATTTTCTGTGGCACATTCTGCTTCCTGCACTTGAACTTGCCCTTCCGGCTCCATATCAGCCACATGGGCGAGTAAGTCTAATGCATCAGAGGGGTTCAAGAGATCTGAAGAAGTGAAATGGCCTTTGAGTTGAACGGCATCGCGCCCGTCGTCTTCATCTTCATCATCATCTTCAATCTCTGACTGGTGTTCCAGTGACGATGACAACCATTCGCTACGTTCAGTTGACTCTCGAGCTCGCTGCGTGTTCGAGATGGATGGATTATTCATCGAGTCGAGGGTCGTGTTTGGCGATGGTTGACGTGGGCTGGTAACCGCCATACGACCTTTGCGCTGACCCTTGACACGACGGCCACCGCGTCGTGAAGTAGCAAGAATACATTCTTGACCTTTCTCGATGCATCGACGGCACGGCGGGTCTCCAGGCACGCCATTAGCATCACTGACGCAGTGAGTATATCACATCAGCTGAGTCATATAGATAAGTGGTGTTTACTTACAGATCACATCTCGTCTTGCGATTCCTGCAACTCACGCAAGCTCTCGAAACCCTCTTGTCGGTATCTGGCGCCGGCGGAGACATCGCGGGGTATGAGATCAATCACCGAGGGGAAGTCGTCAAGCACTGATAAAGAGGAGACGGCGGCATTTGAACCACGGCGAGTGGCATTGAGTCTAACTACATCTAGAAAGAATGGGCCCAGATTGCGGTTTTTCGGCTCATGTGAGGATGCTTTTAGATTGACTTTGGAGCTATTCGAACTATAACGAATTGGCAAATGCCGAAATCACTTAACGGAAACTTCCGCGTTATTCATGCCAAAAGTGAATATCACAAATTCGACGTCATCACTAAGAATGAGCTACTATACGAATTGAACTCATTTGACTAGTTCGTATACGGCAATATATGCATAACTAAGAATTCTATTTCAAACCGCCACTCAACAACAAGTCCTGTCCAGTCATATATCCATTCATCGCCAACCTAGCAATAGTCAGCAAGAATTCCTCCAAAACTCAGCAAAATCAAAGTCGTACATAGTTACCGCATTGCAAACTTCCTCGGGAGATCCCAGTCTATGGACGGGGATGGACGCGGCGATGGCAAGTCCTGGATCAGTCTCTTTGAGTGCTTCCAAATCACAACCTTTCGTCCAACTCCTATAAAAAGGTATAAGCGTCCGTATGGAACAGCAACAAGAAAGTGGCATCTCTTACTCTGACTTGGGCGGGGGAATCATTCCCGTCGATCCTATCATGGCTGGAGATACCTACTCGACACGTCAGCTTGATGGTGTGAATAGGCTTGATGGACTCACTATATTGACTGTGATCCCCTCAGGAGCGAGCAAAGTGGCCAAGTTCTGCCCCATCGAGCTGTGCAATCGATCAGTCCAGCTTTTCATAATCTCTTCTTGTCACACCCACCTGAGGGCTCCCTTGGAAGCAGCATAATGACACCCATTGAGTCCACTGCCACGAGCTGCAATACTACCAATCAGTATGACACGTCCCCATCCTTGCTGTCTCATCCCGGCAAGACAAGCTTTCGTGACAACGAATTGGCTACGGCTGTTGACCTCCATCATGTCATCCCAATCATCCTCTCCAATGTCACACACATCGCGGATACGTCTCCCGAGCCCGGCGTTTGCCACCAAGATCGAAACAGCGCTATGCTTGCAAGATACGGTCTCTTGAGTGAACAAACGCGAGACTAAGTCTCGTGTCGATTCACGCTGGGAAAGATCTGCGTGCACAGTGACAAACAACTGGGTTGGATATGCCTTGTAGAGCTCCTGTGCGAGTTTGTCTGCCTTTTCTTTGCTGGAAGAAAAGTGTAGAGCGACATCACAGCCCTGAGCAGCAAGGGCTCTGGCTGCCGCGGAACCAATCCCGCCACTATTGATATTCTGTTAGCGAGTCAATAGCGAGAGTAGTAGAGTGTCTCGGCCCATGTAACTCACCTTGCCCCTGTAACCAGAGCCAATCGGCCTTTGATATTGTTGTCTATGGGCTGTAGTCGTAGCGTCATCGTTGTGTTTTGTCCAAAACGTGAACAATTGATTCGAGGTTTCAAGCTTGGCGTCTTCTAACTTATAGTAACAGTAGACCAACATGGGTCCGACGGCATTCGGATTCGTGTGCTATACTACGATACCTAAAGTGCCCATTCACCGCCATCGGCGTCTCCAATTGCCGCTCAAACACCGACGGCAATTGACTCTGTCTGAGCTAGTGCGATTTAGATCTTCCCCATGGGGACCCCACGAAGGGGCCAAACTTAATTCGGGGGTGATTGATGTCTTTATTAACCCGCCCTCCATCTCCAAATTGACCAATATCTCCAATAAACATCCCATCCGACACAAAGCACAAGACCATCTTCTACTATCATTCTCTAGCAATGGAGTTGCAGGGACGAAGCCTCATCCTGACCGTCAGTGTCTTGACATCATTGGGCTTTATGCTCATAGGCTTTGACAATGGCCTGATGGGAGGATTGGTCAATACGTCGGCCTTTAAGGATACTTTCGACGACCCCAATTCTGACATGATTGGTGTGATTGTTGCCATTTTCGAGAGTGAGTCCCTTGACCCATGAATCGGCGGTTCATGTACTAAAGACTACTTACTAGTTGGATGCTTCTTTGGTGCCATCTTTGCGGCCATCTGGGGAGAGAAGCTCGGTCGTCGACGCTCTGTTTTGATCGGTTGTATTGTTTTGATCCTTGGAGCTGTCATTCAAGCTGCATCCTACTCTCGAGCCCAGATGATTGTTGGTCGAATAGTTTCGGGTCTTGGTTTGGGTACCGTGAACTCGACCATTCCTGTTATGCAGGCAGAGTTCAGTCCCAAGTCAAGCCGAGGTATCTGTAAGTCACTTCTATCCCATCCCACTAAAAGATCATGTTTGCTTATACGAACTAGATGTCTGCGCCCAGCTTTCAACGCTCAACTTCGGCATCTTCCTCGTCTACTGGATCGACTACGCTCTATCCAGCCATACTGGGAGTTACGCTTGGCGTGTTCCTGTCATCCTCCAATGTGTCCCCATCATCGTCATCATGGGCCTCCTGACTCTCATCCCCGAGACGCCTCGTTGGCTAGCAGCCCATGATAGACCCGAAGAGTGCCTCCAGGTTCTTGCTAGAATCCAGGGCACTTCGATTGAAGATCCCGATGTAAAGATGCTTCACAGTGTCATCACCCAAACCGTTGCCTACGAGACATCTATTGGTTCAGGCTCCTGGAAGGATCTGCTCAAGGAAGACAGCATCAAGTCTCGCAAGAGGCTTCTTTTGAGTTGTGGAATCCAGAGTATGCAGCAACTCGTGTTAGCTAGGGCTTGCCTAT